>JASAMZ010001453.1:0-15351 GCA_030248115.1 Linhomoeus sp. GSCO2_2 | reverse complement strand
AATAGAAAGCCATTATGCTTCTGATTCAGCACAAAGCTGGAGATAGAGTAAGACCTTACAGAAGCTGTTTATTCAAGAAAGCGCAACGTTTCGAGATGCTACTTGGCATCCCATCATCAGGCGCAAATGAAATTTAAGATTTAAGATCACTAATCACAAATGGTCCCCTTCTGTTATAGTTCCCAAACCATAGCGACTCTAAGTATGCGAGGAATGCAAATAATGCTGAAACTGCTTCCTCACTGACGGCATAATTTGATCCCAAATTGGAGATAAGCGCTTCTCAGGAGTCGCCCAGGTTCTGTAGCCTACAGAGCTAATCAAGAAAGACTCCGCGATAATCCTCTTGTGAAAATTCCGTTCCATGTAAAGCGGTCGAGCAACTTCTGCTGGGGTGTGGTGTCTGTGAGGATACCAAGCCCCCTTAATATTGTTCCTACTATAGTGGTGCTCTTTGGTGCGGACCAACAAAGCCCGCTTACTTTGGCCGATGTATATGGCATTGCATTGCTTACAGTCTAAGCCATAAACGTGGTCTCTCTTGAAGAAGGAGGAAGGTTTGTCTTTGTGCCCAGTGAAAAAGGAAGCGAGAGGCTTACCGCCTCTGGATCTAATGCCAACACCATACTTGGCACATAGCCGTTTAAAATGATGCTCATGCTCACCAAGGTAGGGGACAAGCATACAATGTTCTTCTCGCCGAGCTCTCTGGACTACACTCGCTGGATGGCCCAAATAGTATCGAATCAACCGATCTGGGAAACCTGCCTGTTTGAAGCTGTGGAAGATATGACGCCTCTCGACACGAAGGGTGGATGCATGGCTACAGTACTTATGCATCCGCTGGCATAAGGATCTCAGAGCCTGTTTCTTTGCAACCGAGGAAGATGCAGATGACCATTGAATCTGAAGGTTAGTATCAGTGGGCTTGTGGAAAATGCCTGTCATAATTGAGCCATCCTCTGTGAAAGAAATACTCAAATCCAAGTAGTGGCCAGTTGTCGTGGGCAGTAGCGAACATTCATAATCAATGGACGGGGTGAACTGATTCGCAATCTGCAACATGGAATCATGCTGGAGATGAAGCTGGTTATCCATAATGAAGATGTCATCCATGAAACGACAATATAGGCCCTGAGGCGAAAGCATTCTGGAAATCCGCTGATCGTGTGAATGCATGAAAATATTCGCCAATGCCGCAGATAACCTGCCACCCATAGGCAAACCTTTGACCTGCAGAAACACCTGGCCATGATAGGTGAACGTGGTGTTCGAGATAATCACCCTTACAAGATCCATAATAGCGTCGACTGACATGGTTGTCCTCAGGAACAATGTTCCATCATTCTCAAGGAGCAATTTCAGCTGCCCAAGAGCGTCCTCAACAGGGACGTTTGTATACAGACTTTTCACATCCCACACAGCAAAGGAGGGGCGATCTTCCATGGAGAGAGAATGACTCATAAGGATGTTGTAAAACTGGTCTGTGTCTGATATCAAGTATGCAGAAGGGACATAAGGCCGTATGAGAGACAGCAAAGATTTGGAAATAGTGTCATGCTCCGGTTCCAGCATACTGACAACTGGCCGTAGAGGCGCCTGAGGTTTGTGCACCTTAGATGTTCCATAAAATCTGGATGGCTGGCTTAATGTAGAAGCATACAATCGCTTCTGCGAAGCTGAGATATCTCCAGTAGAGGCTAGTTGTTTCAAGTGCCTAGTGAAGAGAGAAGCTCTCTCCTTCTGATGGACGAGAATAGGTTTGGCCAGACGCTTGTAAGTATCCAGACAATTGAGATGCTCATGGACCTTAGCATCATAGTCAACCGATGACATAAGCGACAGCCCCTTGCCTTTATCAAAGGTCGTTATCGCGATGTCTGCCAATTGTAACTCCTTGATACTGTCCCTCTCCGATTTTGTGACATTCTGTTTAGGCGGATGGGATAATCTTGTTTGTATGAAATGGGCCACCTCAAAACGGAATCAATTTGACACCTCCTGAGGTAAGAGTGAAGCCGTAGCTTCAGTGGCCGAGCCCAAACCTAGGATGTCAAATGTCTTTGGAGCCACTCGAAAACCCGTCCCTTTCGCTAGCAAATGCCTTGCAGAACTGGAAATTTCGACGCCACTCTGTAAGTGGAGCTGAGGACACGTTCCAGCCGAAGCTGTAACCTCTGGGACCACCATGCGACGTGGGAAATACTTCCTTTGAAGGATAGAAGCAACTGACGCAGTCAGATTCTTGGAATTGGTATATAGGGCCAATTTCAGCTGGTTTTCAATTGTAACTGGGAGATGCAGGCCATGTAGAAGAGCCATTCCTTGAGACTCAAAGTATTGTGACATACTAAAATGGTGCCGTCTTACCTTTCTGAGCAACATAAATGACAGTCTACGCTGGTATGAAGCCATAAAAGGATGGAAATTCCGCTTGTCATAAAATGACCTGGGCAAAAAGTCGTTCTGGAGGCATAATGTCAGAAAAATGGCGTGTGCCTTGTGAACGGCAGCTTTCCTTGAAGTATGGCATAGCCGATTGAAAGAATGGAGCTGTTGCGGTCCGATACTCCGCCGTATAGACGAATAGAAAGCCATTGTGCTTCTGATTCAGCACAAAGCTGGAGATAGAGCAAGACCTTACAGAAGCTGTTTATTCAAGAAAGCGCAACGTTTCGAGATGCTACTTGGCATCCCATCATCAGGCGCAAATGAAATTTAAGATTTAAGATCACCAATCACAAATGGTCCCCTTCTGTTTCCCAGATCGGTTGATTCGATACTATTTGGGCCATCCAGCGAGTGTAGTCCAGAGAGCTCGGCGAGAAGAACATTGTATGCTTGTCCCCTACCTTGGTGAGCATGAGCATCATTTTAAACGGCTATGTGCCAAGTATGGTGTTGGCATTAGATCCAGAGGCGGTAAGCCTCTCGCTTCCTTTTTCACTGGGCACAAAGACAAACCTTCCTCCTTCTTCAAGAGAGACCACGTTTATGGCTTAGACTGTAAGCAATGCAATGCCATATACATCGGCCAAAGTAAGCGGGCTTTGTTGGTCCGCACCAAAGAGCACCACTATAGTAGGAACAATATTAAGGGAGCTTGGTATCCTCACAGACACCACACCCCAGCAGAAGTTGCTCGACCGCTTTACATGGAACGGAATTTTCACAAGAGGATTATCGCGGAGTCTTTCTTGATTAGCTCTGTAGGCTACAGAACCTGGGCGACTCCTGAGAAGCGCTTATCTCCAATTTGGGATCAAATTATGCCATCAGTGAGGAAGCAGTTTCAGCATTATTTGCATTCCTCGCATACTTAGAGTCGCTATGGTTTGGGAACTATAACAGAAGGGGACCATTTGTGATTGGTGATCTTAAATCTTAAATTTCATTTGCGCCTGATGATGGGATGCCAAGTAGCATCTCGAAACGTTGCGCTTTCTTGAATAAACAGCTTCTGTAAGGTCTTGCTCTATCTCCAGCTTTGTGCTGAATCAGAAGCATAATGGCTTTCTATTTGTCGAAAATCGACTTTGTCGCCTGATGGACTAGCGGCGAAATTTGTTCCGAAATGGAAAGAGCATAGACCGCGGATAATTTGTAACACAAACAAAATTGTTTGCAATTGTAGAATTGTGCAGAAATACGCCACAGTTTGCCAAAATTCTATTAATCACGCAGAAATACGCAACCAAACGAAATTCCTGGTAGAGAACGACTGCACCAAACAGTTGGCAAGTTTTTTTGTTCGATGTGGCGTATTCCCACAGGTATAAAACTTCAGATGAACGGCGTCGTATCATGCCGATACCATATAGCGAACGCGGCGATATCACTGAGCTTTAGATCAGCTGTACAGACAACCGTATCGTGGTAATAGCTGCACTTGAATTGTGGTACACGTTTTCAAGATACCTTCTCTAGATACGGCTAATTATGCGAATGAAATTCACTATACTGTTCACCAAGATTTGACAGACACAAAGTATAGGTTGAACTTTTTACACACACAGCTTGTTTCGCCCGGCCTCAGCCGGGCGAACCCCTACGAGAGCTTTTCGTGCGTGCGTGCGTGCGTGCGTCTGTGCGTCCGTGCGTAACGCTCTCATATCTCGGCGTTGGCAAGTCGTAGGAAGGCGATCTTGGGCTTTATGGATAGCTCTCGACTTACTGGTAATGTCGCAAGAAACTTTGAAATTCAAACGTTTGAATTGCGCGCGCTACAGTAACCCGAAGGTTCAAACTGAAAACGGCTATTACTGCCTCGTCTTACGTCGGAGAGCGGCGTGCGATAGATCAAATAAAAGGTCTCGATGTGCTCTTTCGTTTGGCAATAAAAATTTTCTTAATTACGCAAACACGCAACACGAAAAGCGACATTCTCGCGTTTTTAACGCAGAAATCGCTCTAACTCGCTCAGCGTGCGTCGTAGGGAGACGATCTTGGGTTGGTTGGATAGCTCTCGACTCACTGATCATTTGTTCCTCTATTGATCGAAACTCAAAAGTTTGAATTTCGGGAGCTACAGTAACCCAAAGGTTTAAAACGCGAAACTCATCTAACTCGCTCGTCTTCCGTCATAGAGAGACGATCTCGAGTTCGTTGAATAGGTTTCGGCACACTGATAATTCCGTTAAGAGAAGTCGAAATTCAAAAGTTTGAATTACGCGCGCATCAGTAACCCGAAGGTCCAAAACGCAAAACGGCTCTAACATGCTCGTCTTACGTCGCAGAGCGGCGTGCGATAGGTCAACTAAAAGGTGTCGACGTGCTCTTTCACTTGGCGTAAAAAATTTGTTAATTACGCAAACACGCACCACGAAAAGCGACATTCTCGCATTTTTAGCATAGAAATCGCTCTAACTCGCTCAGCGTGCGTCGTAGAAAGACGATCTTGAGTTGCTGGATAGGTTTCGTCGCACTCATCATTCCGTTAAGAGAAGTTGAGATTCAAAAGTTTGAATTTGGCGAGCTACAGTAACTCAAAGGTTCAAACAGCAAATCGGCCCTGACTCGCTCGTCTTACGTTGTAGAGCGGCATTCGTTCGACCGTTTGAAAACTTACGTTGAGGCAGTTGTTGAACAGTCATTCCTAAAGAAACACTTTTGTTTTTTTCGCCGCGCCTCAGCGCGGCGAGGTGTATATATACGGATGACAATGTGTGTGTGTGTGTCTGTGTGTCTGTGTGTGTTTCCGTCGCACCGAAGTAAAGTCAGTGACATATGCGGTCAAGTAGAGTCGATGTCGCTGAGTACGGATCCGATGTCCGTTTCTGTTGCTAATTTCGCATTTTCGAGATATTCGCAATCAAAATTCGAAAATGTCGAAAATCGACTTTTTCGTTTGATGCGCTAGCCGCAAAATTTCTTCAGAAATGGAAAGAGCATGAACCGCGGATAATTTGTAACACAAAAGAAATTTTTGCAAATGTGGAATTTAATAGAAATACGCGATTATTTGTCAAAATTGCATAAATTGACTAAAATACAACGTCATTTATTGTCGAATGTGAATGCAGAAATGGAAAGGTCGTATGCCAATAAGGATTTGTGACATAGTTTTGCAGATTTCAAAAATTACAATTTCGAGATATTTACAATCAAAATACGGAAATGTCGAAAATCGACTTTCTCACCTGATGATGTAGCGGCGAAATTTCTTCAGAAATGGAACGAGTATAGACTGCGGATAATTTGCAACGCAAGAGAATTTTTTTTGCAAATATGGAATTTAATAGAAATGCGATTATTTTTCAAAATTCCATAAATCAACAAAATAGAACATCGTTTTTTGACGAATTTGAACGCACAAATGGTAAGGCCATATGCCAATAAGAATTTGCGACATAGTTTTGCAGTTTAAATAAATTCCAATTTCGAGATATTTAGAATTAAAATTTAAAAAAAATGTCAAAATTGAGATTTTCGTCTGATGGCCAGAACATCTGTTTATTGATGAATGTACACTCGGAAATAGAAATGTGTACGCTGAACACGAGAATTCGCTCGCACCAAACTTTTGGCAAGTTTTTTTGTTGGATGTGACGTTTTCACACAGGTAGGAAACATCAGATAAACGGCGTCGTATCATGCCGATAACATATAGCGAACGCGGCGATATCACTGAGCTTCAGATCAGCTGTACAGACAACCGTATCGTGGGGATAGCTGCACTTGGCATTAAGGTACACATTCTCAAGACACGTTCTCCAGATGCGGCCAACGATGTGTACAAAGTTCACTATACTGTTCACCAACATTTGACAGACACAAAGTATAGGTTGAACTTTTTACACACACAGCTTGTTTAAACCCTTGTCTTACGAACAACTTTGTCTGCTCAAAAAAAAAATCCCGGGCGATCCCAATGTTGCCTTGCAACAACCGCTCAGAAATGCGTGTGTCTTGCTCAAAAAATTAATCCCGGGCGATCCCAATGTTGCCCTGCAAGAACCCCTCAGAAAGGAGCGTGTCAAAAGTGGCGCATGAATAGTGGACTCTGGGCGGCCGCGCGTCATATCGGAAAGGCTTCGAAATACTTTACAAAATTATCCACTCTTTTACTCTTCCACTTTAAAACACTCACAAACCACTCTGTATTAATAAAACAACTCAACTTTTTTAAAACAGCTTGTTACTTCCGCCACCGCCTATGTATATGTCACAGGCGATGGCCGTCTTCAGGCGATAGCCGTCTAGACGGCTGTCGCCTGGTCGATCAGGCCGCGGCCGTCTAGACGGCAATCGCCTGATGCGTCAGGCGGCGGCCGTCTAGACGGCAATCGCCTGATGCGTCAGGCGATGGCCGTCTTTTCTTTCTCTGTATTAGTTTCGGACACAGTAAATTCCTTCCAGTTCAGGCTATGCTTAGGCTCGCCCTGCGCCCACAGTTCACAAGAGTCAGTCGGCGTCGCAGTCTGGCGGGTCGAAGCTTAGGCTTAACGCGACCGGTGACCGATTTCAGGGCGCGCGGAGCGCGCCCTGAAGTTGGTGGTCGCGCTAAGCCTCAGTTGAGACCCGCCAGGCGCGACGCCGGCCGAGTTTTAGTGCAAACTGTAAGTGGAATAAACACTCCTCCATTTACTTCACCTCCTGCTCAGGCCTGCTGTGCCCCTTCCCTGCTAGCGCTGGCGACAGCTTTCATTTTGAAGACGGCTGTTGACTGATCCATCAGGCGATAGCCGTCTTTTCGAGCAGAAGACGGCCATCGCCTGACGCACCAGGCGATGGCCGTCTTTTCCCCGAGAAGACTGCCGCGGCCTGATCGACCAGGCGATAGCCGTCTAGACGGCAATCGCCTGAAGACGGCTACTGACTGCAACATATACACCAAACAGATGTGACCTACGCCACAGAGTTTGAATTAACATAGGCGTTGCGATTTGTATTACCATAGACGCTCTTCAATTGCTCTGCTGTCGCCTGACTGGTGAGCACAAGCTCTGGTGGAAACACTGGGAACTCAAGGGGTTTCCTTTTCACCGTTGGCAATTTGTTGAAATTAACAGCCATCGCCATCTTCCTTACTGCGAAATCGTCGGTAATATGTCTTCCAAGGTGTACTCAGACTAGAACAAATGGACAGGACAATGCTTCTCCCTTCGCAAAGTAAATGTAGTTCAACACAATGACAAGATTGGTAGTATAGGCACACAATGTAACGTACCACAAGTAGACTGTGAACAACGCTAACTACAGTGTGTACACACCAACTGACAATGACGTACAACATGAGGTACTGACTAATGGTACACTATCCAAATCAATCAATCAATAAAGATCAATCTAGAATCGTAATATCGATCTCCATGTTCGAAAACTCTACAAATACCCAGTCTGTGTCGTCCCTACTGGCACAGGCTTGTTCATAAATGTCGTCAAAGTCTGAACTTTGGATGAGATTCTGCAACTGCGATGGGCGGGTGACGGTGAAGGCCATTGCAGTTGCGTTCCCAGGGGATGCGTAGAACTGCCTCAGTTCGCCAGTCTTATTGTTCTTCAGAATGCTGGCGTACTTGACGGCGAAGTGCAACTGCCTCCCCTGGAACTTGCTGAGATTCATGATGCCCCTCCCAAAGAGTGTCGGCGTTGGTTTTCTTCCGTAACCGACCTAATAGCAGCGGAGCTGATTTTATTATTTCCTTATTAATAACTTATTAACGTAAAAACTATTAAAAAGGAAACGGTATCGGTTGGATGAGTTACAGCAAGCACAAAGTGCTTTGAAATGCTGCAGGGGTTCCTGCACGCAGCCTTACTGCAGGGGCTCCTGCACGTGACTAGGTCACGTGACAATTCCTTATCAGTATTGCGTTACACCAAGCAGTACGTACAACGTACTCGGTAAAATTGGAATTTTGTCAATTTTGTCATAATTTGAAAATTTAAATTGTTCTGAAACTTTGCATAGAGGGGGGTTCTCGACCTCGCTGCATCGATTGGTGGCGGTTTCAGAGACGTGCGAGGTCGATATTGTGCCGGGGGACCACCCGAACCATCTCCCTACTACTGACCGGTCGTTCATTGAATAGCTGACACAATAACACAGAATTTTGTTCTTGCTACATATTTATAAGCGTCGCAGTTACAAATTTGCCACAGCAGCAACAATTTGTTTAACCCCGACCCCCACCCCCCGCCCCCTCTGACCTCCTTCCCCCCCCCCCATCCCACCAATTTCAACGCAGGCAGCCTTTTACCCTTTTGGAAAACAGTATTATTAGAGTTGCTTCTTTCAATTTGGCGTCAGATCCTTCAAATTCCAGACGAGCTAACAACCGAAGTGATCTACGACCTGAACAACTTAAATCTGCATGAGGGGGCCACCATCTTTCGCAAATATGTGATCGGATTGGGCAGAGAGCCGCTAGCCAGACTGGCGTGGATGAGAGAACCCGAAGTTCCGGTTCCGTTCTCGAACTTTACCTTTGCACCGGCCGCCAACCTCAACTGTGGGCCCGTATTCCGTCGTCGTCGTCGTCGTCGTCGTCGTCGTCGTCGTCGTCGTCGTCGTCGTCGTCGTCGTCGTCGTCGTCGTCGTCGTCGTCGTCGTCGTCGTCGTGGCCGCCGCCGCGTCAAGCACCAATTAAGTCGCCAAAGATTCTAGTCTCTTCTACCACATATCGAGGCCGCATGGAAGGTGACATCACCAAGGTTGTTGCCGGCGTGTGGTACGTTTGGGACGATAAGGGCGGTACAGAAACGACCGAGTACTTGTGCCGAAGGGGTAATAGTACAGAGGATTGTTTCGCATCTTCGTGGTTGAGAAGTGACGTCGGGAAATTCAGCGGGCGTCAGTTGTGCCGCCATCGGTTACGAAAGTGTCGGCAACATTGGCTGTCTCAAATTTGTACCTTTCGCGAAGAAGACTTACTCCGAAGCTGCCAACGATTGCGGCGGCGAGCAGTATTTGGCCAGCTTCGAAAAGGAGAGCGATCATTACACTGCGGCGGGTTGGTTTGGAAAGAAATTTGTTTGGAAAGTTGCTCTGACCATTGAACACAGCATTCCTGGCGGCAGCGCATTCGCATGGACTGCAACCTGAACAAAGGGATAGATCGGCTCACACATCTTTCATATTTTAGAGTTCATAAAGTCGAAGTACGAAAATGCTAACGCGCCTCCTGGCTCAAAGCCGGTTCTGATCGGCCTCAAATTTACCCCAGTCTCAGACAGCGAAGCCATTCCTGGATGGACCAACAATTCGCCTTATTCGGACAATCTTCTGCAAGGCAGGTTCAGCAGAGGTGCTCGAATGACGTGACATGAAAATATCTACGAAACGCAGCGAATTTGGTGTAACACATTGATGTGTGGTTCTGTGGCAAAAGCATTGCCTAAGAAGGGGCGTGTTGCTGTAACGCAGCATAGGATAGCACGCTTTACCAGATCAATATTGATTTAACAAGCTGTTTAAAATGGAGTTGTTTTATTAATACAGACAGAGTGGTTTGTGACACTTCTAAAGTAGAAGAGTGAAAGAGTGGATACTTTTTGTAAAGAATTTGCCTTTCTGATATGATGCGCGTCCGCCCGGAGTCCACTGTTCATGCGCTACTTGCGACACTCTCCTTTCTGAAGGGTTGTTGCAAGGCAACATTGGGATCGCCCGGGGTTAGCTTTTGAGCGAGGCAATATTGTTCGTAAGTCAAGGGTTAAAAGAACAAAAGTGTTTCTTTATGAATGAGTGACAAACAACTGCCACAAGGCAACCATTCAAACGGTCTCACGAATGTTGCTCTACAACGTAAGACAATCGAGTTAGAGCCGTTATAGTGCCCAAAACGTCGCTAATGTTGATTTCCGTAGTGCGCATTTTACTAATGGGAAACTTTATGCTGCCGCCTGAAAAAAGCACGTTGACACCTTCCAAATGACATGCCGATTTTCGACGAGCGAGTTATAGCCATTTTCCGCTTTAGACCTTCGGGTTACGGTAACTCCCCAATTTGAAGTTTTTGAGTCTCGACCCGTCTTAGCGCAATTACCAGTGAGTCGAGACCTATCGAATGAGCCTAAAATCGTCTCTTCTGTGAATTTCCTACGGAAATGCCAGTTTTCTCGATGCGTGTTTTGCCAATTGAATAGAAAATTTGTCATATCATGAAAGAGCACGTGGTGTCAGCAAGCTATCGCACGCCTCTCTACGACGTAAGCGGAGCGAGTTCAGCTTTGGACGTTTGGGTTACTGTAACTTGCAAAATTCGAATTTTTGAGTTTCGACCAACAGCAAGACAGATGATCAGTTGTCAAGAGTTAGCCAACCAACTCAAGATCATCTCTCTACGACGCAAAACGAGCGAGTTAGAGCCGTTTGGTGTTTTGAAGCTTTGGGTTACTGTAGCTCGCGAAATTCAAATTTTTGAGTTTCGACCGATAGGAGAACTTAATGATCAGTGAGTCGAGAGCTACCCATTGACAGCGACGAGCGTATTAGAGCCATTTTAGTACTAAAAAAGTAAAGGATTTCGGTCTTCGTGGTGCGTGTTTTAATAATTAAAAATATTTTAACGCCGGATGAAAGAGCACGTCGAGACGTTTTAGTTGACCTACAGTATCGCACGCCGCTCTACGACGTAAGACGAGCGAGTTAGAGCCGTTTTGCGTTTTGGACCTTTGGGTTAACTGTGACTCGCGAAATTCAAACTTTTGAGTCTCGACCCTGGTTAGGAAGAATGATCACGAGACCTATCCATGGAGCCATCGGTCGCCTTCCTACGACTTTTGAACGCCGAGATCTGAGAGTGTAACAAACGAACGAACGAACTGACGAACGCACGATGAGCTCTCGTAGGGGTTCGCCCGGCTGGGGCCGGGCGAATAAATTGCTTTAATGGGCGCATTTGCAAAGAAGTTACTACACATCTCAATGCAACCGTGCCTTCGTGCTGATGGTGGCAGATTAATTATGTGTGAGGTGATGCTAACAGTCTTTTGTATGTCGCTCACTATACCAAAGTTCCAGACGTGACCGTTCTAATCCACTCTTCGAAAGTAACAGGAGGAAACGTCGTGTTCGATGCGATAGACCATGCATCTTGGAGAGAAGCTTGCGGCTTCATTTGGGGACACTACGTCTGCGAAAAGGCTGGTAAGCGTTGCGGCAAGTTAGTTCGGTTGGCAGGTTGGGTTGAACGTTGGAACGTACTAAGTTTGCCCGCTGAAAAGCACTGAAGTTTCTTCCTCTGCCTGCTGGGAACAAAGTGACCAGTAGAAACGCATTGTAGGTTCGGTTTGTAACTCCACTAGCCACCATGACTGGAATTGGAAACATCTTCCCAGTCGATCCTAGGTACTACCAAACCACTATTTATCGAGTCTTTCACACTACAATACTGAGGCAATCACACTACAGATGCTGAGTAAGGTAGGCTTCTCAGGTCGCTCAGTGTCGCGAAACCCGACGCAAATGAGGCGGCAGCACTATTCACTCATTGCCCATCGCATACAGTGATGTCCGTATGGTACGTCTCAATGGTTAGGTCCGGCAAACTTCAAGCTAGTGGGCTCCAACAAGAAGCTGGGCGGGCCAGTAACCAATCGCCAAGGCGCAGAAGACGCCATGGAGTGCGCCGGCTATTGCCAGGTTAAGTCCACCTGCAATGGATTCACCTTCGATGAAGCGGGGAAGAGCTGCCTCTTTCACTACGACGTGTCGTCAGAGAGTGGACTACTCGACGCCGAAGGGTTCCACAGCTGGCTACGCCGATGACATGATAGTAGACTGCATCAGTTGAAGTCGGATTAACGTACAGCGCCGAATAGAGTTCATAGCTGCCACCATTGTTGTTGGGTTTCTATACCCTCCCGCCATCAAACGCCAACCGGTGGTGTACCCCTTGCTGCTGGCGTATCACCAATTGGGAAACTGTCTCGATTCGACACACTATTGTGTTGACCGTATTCGAAAGAGCTTGAGTGCAGTGTGGCAAAGAAAATATCGTCTAGTGTAGCAAATAATCAGTACCGTATATCTTCTAATAATTCCCGGGTCTCCAAGTTCCAGGTCTCAAATAATTCTACGGGGAATTAGCTCGAAGTTGTCCAATGGAACAAGCTTAGAGTACCGTAACAAGCTTTCTGTAAAAACTGTGGCACCACGTTGGCACCAGTGTAAACTTGAGAGCGTGTGCGCGATAATTTGCCCTAGTGCCGCTAGACATATAGTCGACAATTTGGTGGGGTATCGCCGCAATTGGTCTAGGAATTTGTTCGTCGTATCTGATCCACAAATGGATCAGAAGATTCGCCGCAGGCACACCTTGCGCTTATAATTGTGAAATGGATCAGAGAAATTCGCCGCAGGCACACAGTGCAATAGAAGCGTCTAAATGGACGACACCATATTGAAAACGGTATAAATGGGACGACGCCCTATTGAAAAGGGTATAAATTTGACGACGCCCTATTCTTTTGGGCTTAGTGCCCAGTGCACCCACACAAAAATATGTTGAAACTTAAGCTCTTTGAAATTGCCGAAATTTTAAAATTCTGACAAAAAACTTGAAAATATACCCAAATTGTTTAATTATAAAATCTAGAACTTTTGATAAATACTTGGCAGACTATGCTCGACACATCCTTGCAACGAAATTTTGAAATTTAAGCTGTTTGAAATTGTCAAAACTTGGGGATTTTAACAAAATCCTTAAAAATATCCTAAATTTCGTTAATTATAATCGCCGAAACTATTTGCTAAATACTTGGCAGACCATGCTCGATACACCCGTGCAAAAGTATTTTGAAATTTAAGCTGTTTGAAATTGTCATTATTTGGGAATTTCGACAATACCTTTCGAAATATCCCTAATTTCGCTAATTATAAAATCAGAAACTGTTTGCTAAATACTTGACAGACTATGCCCAACAGAGCAACGCAAAGATATTCTGAAATTATAGCTGTTTGAAATTGTCGAAATTTGGGAATTCTACAAAAACGTTGATAGCAAACCGCGGCGCGTCTCGCAAGAGCACTCATTTCGCCGATCTCGGCGTCTTTGCCTCACCATAACTTGAGCCAGGGGAGAGATATTGAGACGCGGTTTGTACGGTTAGAAAGCCGAGAAAATAAGCTTTAATTTGGTGTATTGACGACAAGAAACAATGGGCAATGTGGAAGAAAAAGCAAGTGACAGTTCACCCGAATCGGGTGGATCGAGCCCACCACGTGGAGGAGAAGCTGGCTACAGCGGCGCGAGGCCGATTTTCGTTTCTGTCAGCGTATTGCATTGCGCTTTTCTCGGCAACGAGCAAACGAATCAAGCCGTATTTGACATCAAATTAAAGCTTACCGTAAATACTCCAATAAGCCCCCCTCTTCATCTCCGCCTTGTAGAGCATGCTGTCGAAGTTGAAGGAGGGGAGGGGGGCTTATCAGAGTATTTACGGTTGCCTTGTGCATAGAACTAACCGTAAATACTCCAATAAGCCCCCCTCTTCATCTCCGCCTTGTAGAGCATGCTGTCGAAGTTGAAGGAGGGGAGGGGGGCTTATCAGAGTATTTACGGTATTCTCTCGGCTTTCTAACCATACAAACCGCGTCTCAATATCTCTCACCTGGCTCAAGTTATGGTGAGGCAAAGACGCCGAGATCGGCGAAATGAGTGCTCTTGCGAGACGCGCCGCGGTTTGCTAACGGGCAAACCAATTTCGACGAAATCAATTCGTAACAAAACCTTATACATAGGTCTATATTTGTGCCAAGTTTCACTTATTTTGGTTGCCCCTTGCAAAAGTTATTCGAAAACAAAATGTGGTCACCTAAAAAAAACCCTGTACTATGCAGACTATGCTCGACACATCCGTGCAAAGAGATTTTGAAATTTAAGCTGTTTGCAATTGTCGAAATTTGGGGATTTTAACAAAATCCTTAAAAATATCCTAAATTTCGTTAATTATAGTCGCTGAAACTATTCGCTAAATATTTGGCAGACTATGCTCGATACATCGGTGCAAAGAAGTTTTGAAATTTAAGCTGTTTGAAATTGTCGAAATTTAGACAAAAACCTTAAAAATATCCCTAATTTCGTGAATTCCAAAATCCGAAAGTATGTCACAAATTCATCGCGTCTTATGCCCTCTCCATTTCAGCAAAAACTTTCTCGATACGACTTGTAAATGCAGGATCGCTATTAAAAGGGAGCACGTTGTAACGTGCAAATGACCAATGCAGTGCCGAATACAGTGAAGTGTCGATTGGGAAGCCCACCGGAAGGGAGGGCAAAACATCGCCGAATAAATGTCCAGATTAGAACGGTCTATAGTACTCGCGCGCGAATCCAAGGTGTGGGGGGGGGGGGGGGGGAGGAGGGGGTCAAACGAGTGGACTAACTAAATAGCTATTAGCAATTAAAACCTGTTCGGTTGAAGGTCGCACCGTAAGTGCGCACGTACGTATAAGAATTGGACAACGGAAACAAAGAAAACTCGGCGAAAAGCTCTGATCATCGCTTCTGTCGCCCACACAGCAGGTACCTATGTAAGCGATATGGCCAAACCAAGGAGACTATGCATCTGACACTCTGCAAACAGCGTTCAGAAATACAAAGAACTCCACCTCAGACGACCCAGCCAATTTATATTCTCGTGCATAATTCAATTCTTACACAGCGCTGAATACCGGCAGAAATGTACTTACAACCCATGCGAAGCGAAACGCTCTGAAATCCGGACTCTTTACCTAAGTAGTATAGGTGGGCTTACTGGTGAAAAGTGCTACGAGGTTTCTGGTGAAAAGTGCTGCGAGGTTCTGGAGAAAAGTTTCTGGTGAAAAGTGCTACGAGGTTTCTGGTGAAAAGTGCTGCGGTGCCAGGCAATGACTTTTCCGCCAGATTCAAACGGTGTCTCTAA
>JASAMZ010001452.1:0-29579 GCA_030248115.1 Linhomoeus sp. GSCO2_2 | reverse complement strand
GGAGGACAGCCAAGGGGAGGGGGAAGACCCGAGGACATCGACTTGGAAGACGAGGACAGACCGCAACCCAGGACTGATGACAAGGTTTGCACCAGTGGAGGGTGGGGGGGGGGGGTTGGAGCGCGTTCCATCGGGCATCTGTTGACATCTGCAGTGGTAGTGCACATCTGCTCATCTGCTTGATAGGTGTAGTATACATAACACACCTAAGGTCTAGACACCTAGACCTACCACAAAATGTGCGCGCGACCAATTCGCTGCGTTGGAATGGTCACCAGTAGGCCTGAATGGTTTACCTGGCCGATTATAACCAAAATCCAATCGGCCTGATGTGGCTGCTCACGTTGTGAGTCGGCAGACCCCTGAAGATCCACATCCGTGTGAGTCGGTACTCCGACTCAGATGAACATGAGTGGGGGGGGGGGGGGGCTGTCGACTCACGTGTAGAGATGTGCGGTCCGGGCGGTCCAGGCAAGAAACGGTCCGGTCCGGTCCGCCAATTTGGGGCGGTCCGGTCCGGGTATGAACAAGAATCTTTCAAAGACAACATTTTATCTTCGTGGACCAATATCGCCAGAATTTACACTTAGGCGTCTTCCAAAATTTTGAAATTTTGCCTGCGGCGCTTTGAGAAGTGTAAATACAGGATGAGGCTGGGAGAACCCACCTTTTGAGCAAGGAGAATCTCGCGAGAAGCCTAGGTAATATCTAAAGGCATGGACAACCAACTTCAACAATATTGGAAAGTTTGCTGTAGGCATTTCAATGCAAAGGTACGCCAAATTTTGCCTAAATCGCCCTGCTGAACAATTAGGATTGCATAAGCAAAGCCTGCAAAACTACGTGTGGCATATTCCTGTTGTTTTACTGCCTGCTTTACTACAGGATAGCAACACACAAATTTGTAATTCTTAATGTAACATAATGTAATTTCTTGTGGAATTATAGCCGTCTGTCGAAGTGTCGATGCTCTCAGGTTCAAGTTTCGATTTCCACCTTGAGAGCTACCCATTCAATGACTTTCGTCGCTTGAAAACTAGGACTGGGCAGAGTGCCGTACTTGCTAAAGGGTTTGACATTTGGTCCGGGTGGTCCGGTCCGGCCCGGGTTACCCACACCGCGAAATCGGTCCGCCACACATCTCCACTCACGTGTCTGCGCGTATGGCGAGCTTTTGGTGCCCGACTGTCTCTCCCACACCTAGCAAAGGGAAAAGTCAGTCGTTGTAGGACCAAGACGAGGAGGAGGACGCCTCGAAGCCCGTTGGTGCCAGCGAGTTCGCTGAGGCCATCATACTCTTCACGAAACCCACCTCGCCCAGAGGTGATTGACACCCATACGTGGTGGGGGGGGGGGGGGCGTAAGGGGGGGTAGGACAATTCCCACAACCCCACAGCCGAATGTATAACCCCACCCACCCCCCCCCCCCCCCCCGCCCCCCCCCCCCCCACACCCACGCACCCACCCACGCACGCACGCACGCACGCACGCACGCACCCACGCACGCACGCACGCACGCACGCACGCACGCACGCACGCACGCACGCACGCACCCCGCGCACACACACACACACACACACACACACACACACACACACACACACACACACACACACACACACACACACACACACCCCACAACCTC
This sequence comes from Linhomoeus sp. GSCO2_2, assembly GCA_030248115.1. Taxonomy (NCBI): domain Eukaryota; kingdom Metazoa; phylum Nematoda; class Chromadorea; order Monhysterida; family Linhomoeidae; genus Linhomoeus; species Linhomoeus sp. GSCO2_2. Next base: position 27,934 of record JASAMZ010001452.1, on the reverse strand, counting down.
ACCGATCACCCTTGAAGCATTGCCGTAGGGGCATTTTGCAGTGTCAAAAGTCAAATGACAAAAATTCGGACTGCGGCGCTTAGAAGTGGGCAAATTTCCCCTGCTGCGCTATGCAACTCTTCCTAATCCAATTTAAGCAGTTTTGGTCCATTTTCGGAACATTTTAGTATTGTAGTCCCAAACCACCACCCCCCCCCCCCCGCCCCCCAACCAGTTGGCGCCTGCACGTGTGCTGACACCGCTCCTCACTCGCAGGCCGCGATACGCGCAAACTGCTCGTAAGCGCTTGGGCTTATTTACACTCCGACCCCAAAAGGGGCGGAGTGCTATAGTGGAGCTGCTACCGACTAACTTTTTCCACCCAAGATTTCTCGCGCGTGGTTCATCCGATTTGGACGGGATTTTTTTAATCGATAGCTCTCGAGGGATAGTAGGTGTGGACGGACCTTCGTTTTTTTCGCGTAGTGGGAAAATTTTGAGAAAAATTCAAAAATTTGAAAATTTACTTACTGGAGAGGTGTTCACCCAGCTGGAATTTCTGGAATAGTTGGTCGATTTTGACGCCCTTTGGATATGTTATAGCCCTCGACGAGACGAAGAGCGGAAAAAAATCCCGAGCCAATCGGCCGACGCGTTCTCGGGTTACGGTAGCCGAAAGTGGTTTTTTGGCAAAAATTTGCCTTTCAAAAATCCTAGTAAATCAGGGAGTTGTTGGATCGGGCCAGATAACTCAAATCGGCAAGATTAACATGTTCTCTTTCGTTTAAGACCAAAATCGCCGAAATCCGCCTGGGAAATCTTGAGTTCTGCTGTGCCAACGGGTCTCCATCGGGGGTCGAAAATTCCAGTTTTTGACTTTCTGCCGTTTTAGCGCCCGATTGCGATGATTTATGGCCAAATGGACTGCACCACGCAATTCCCCGTTGAAAACTGATCCGGAATCGATTTTCAAAAATATTTTTTCGGCTACCGTACCCCGGCCGCGTCCAAAATTCGAATTTCCACCCGGGTGGTCAAAATCAATGTTGGAGTCGATCCCGGTGGTTTCGAGGTCGCTGACGCCGAATCTGGCATTATTTTGGCGTTTCGGATCAAGATTGGCGAGTTTTGGTCGAAAATCGACCTACCGTAGCCCTACGTCGACGAAACTGAAAGTGTGGTAATTGTACGGTTGAAGTGTCGATTCTAGGGTATTTCGCGGCGAGGAACGCGAATTCGCTATTGGTTTCTCCATTTTGTGTCGATTTTGCCTTCAAACAGCCACTTTCCTAATGCCGAAATTCAAATTAGAATGCAACTTTTACTGTACTCTCCTCAAACTATTTGCAACTTAAATTTGCGCGCGCATTCAAACTTCTGAATTGAAGGAAATGCAGTGTGGAAAGGCGGCGTGGTAAAGTGAGCATTTGCGCATGAACTGTCAATTCTTCCATAGGTTCCTACCAGATTTGGTCCCGGGGGGGGGGGGGGTCAACTGAGGGTCGAGGGGGGGTGGGTCATCCGGAACCGGATTCCGTTTCCGGATGGCCGTTTTGAAAAGCTAGGGGGGTCTTTTACTGAAGGAAATTTGGCAGTTTTTGCTTCAAAAAGTGCAGAAAAACGTGTATTTTACTCATTTAGTACCGCAAACATACACATAAACGCCATTTAATAGCTTAAAAATTGTCAAAATACATATTAAAACAACAGAATTGCGCCGCAGGCGAAAATTTTTCGGCAATTTGGGGTCGCTAGGGGGGGCGGTCGGTCTGGGATGGGAGTCCGGGGGGGGTCGTCCGGCACCTCGTGCGTCTCGGCCGCTGGGGCGGGGGGGGGGGGGGGGGGGCAACCCCCCCCCCCCCCCCCCAAACCCCCCCCCCCCCCCCCAACCCCCCCCCCCCCACCCCCCCAAAGGAACCTATGAATTCTTCCGGTCCAAAATGACAAGGCGAGTCTGCGATTGGCGCAGCCCCGAATCTTAGCTGCCGGCTACTGGTTGAATCGAAGTGAACTGGCGCATTTTGGACTCAATTCGGCCTGGTCTACAGGATTTCGGTGGAGTTCTGCTGCGCGCCGGTAGGTGGAGGGAATACGCGTACTCTGAAACTCGCGCGCCGGCAGAATTTGTGGAGAATCTTTGGGCGGAAATCGGCCTTATTTCTCAAGATAAGTGAGTGGCGGTCTGCTTTCTCCTGTTCGGGTCGGAGTGCTTCACTGCAGGCTCTCCTGCACGTTTCCCTTGTATTGCTTTGCAGAGCTGGCGACGGGCTCCGTGGTGAAGTTCCTGGTCAACTTCTACAACAAGGGCGAGAGGGACTTCACTGTCAAACACTTGGACACCTCCTTCAGATATCCCATGGACTTCTCCTACCACATTCAGAACGTCAGTTTGCTTCGAGTTCTTACGTAATGAGGAAGATTTTCGAAGCGGAGCGGGTACAGAAAATCAGTTTATTACTTTGCAATGGTCAAACGTGGACTCGAAATGCCTTACTACTTCGTCCACAAACTTGCTAATGTGTGCATAAATAGACTAAATATACCGCCGCATGAGGTAATTTCGAGAAGTCCGACCAAAAATTACAATCAATGCAAAAAAATGTGCGAAAATTCTCGTTTTTGATTTTTGGACGCCAGATTGTCTTCGAAAATTTCCTGAGGACCATGGGCGGGGGTTACACCTACGCTTGAGTCTGGCATGCTGATGGCCAATATCGGAAGTTCCATTTGCGTATGCGTATTGCGTAGTACGCATAGCAAAAAGTTTGCGTATGCGTACGATTTTCAATGCAAAAATTCCACAATAAATCCACTTTGGAATGACTGTTGTATTCGGAGGAGAAGAATATTGCTTCGGCATCAGGCCTCAATCAATTTCGGCTATAATCAACAGACTGAGTGAAATTGGAGACAAATTTGGTTTGCTGTTAGCTCACTTGTAGGTCAAATTGGCCGAAATTTGTTGCCATTTTGTTGCACTTTGCGACTTTCGTACGCATACGCAAATGGTTTGCGTACGGAGTTCTGTTTGCGTATGCGTACGTTGAAATTTTTGCGTATGCGTATACGCATCCAAAAACCGATGCGTATACGCATCCATCAGTAGCTGGCATCTATGACTGAGTGAATATCATTGATGATCACCCATTTCCGTTCAGTACACGCAGGCCAAGCTGGACAAAGTGGTGCAGCCAGGGCAAGAGTGGACCTTCAACTATGAGTTCATGCCTGCAGAAGGGTTCTCGGGACGGCCCTTGGGACTGGTGGTCAACCTGAGATATGAGGACCCTGTCAGTTGGTTGTTTTTATAGCTGAATCCTCGGCAATAATCGTTCTATGACGTATGACCCTATTACCCATGGAATGTATGACCCAAATTTAGTTTTTTTGCGCCACAGTAATCCCAACGCGTAAAGTACATACTGGCGGTTACGGTAAGCGGCAAGTTGCACCAAAATGACACTCGATTAGTCGATTTGCTTCGACAGCGTCAAGCCCTATCAAGAGCTCGGCGTGCGTGCGTCACGCTTTCTTCTGGTTCAATAACTCGTTCATCTGACGCCGTAGGGTGGAGTTTGAGACATCGTCGAGTAGCCAGCGAACTCCTTTAGCCGTCTAAGTGCCGAAACGAAGATAAGCTTTCAAATCGCGCGCTGCAGTAGCTCAAAGCAGGGGTCCATTTTAAGTCAATAGTTGACCGAACCAAGTCAAATCGCATATCAAAATGATGTTCTCGAGCTACTGAGCACGAATCCGGTAACAACACTTTCAGAATTGTAAATAGAGGATTAATCTAATCTCTTGTCTCAGGCTTAATCTCTCTAATCGTTGTCTCAGGCTTATCGCCACCTTAGTGGTTAAACTCAAAACTAGAAAACGTTTTCAAAATCGCGTGCTACAGTATCCAAAAGTGGTTTACAAGATTCTGTAGTGCAACAAAATGTTCATGACAGCAGCTTTCGAAGTTTGGAGGTTGTGACCCAAAATCAAAAATCGCAATGCTGAGACACCACGTTTGCCGCTATTGGCTTGCTAATGCATGGCGCGTTGTGTAAACCAGGCAAGTCGTCCGGGGGACGCAAGAAACTCCACAAATTAGAACTCCTACGCACGGTGACTCCTCTCCTGTTGTGGCCTCCTGACACTCCCAATCGCAAAACTAATGCCGAATTCGTGATCTACATCCCAGAATACCCCAGAATCGACATACAACACCCCTAACTTCCTATGGACTCGCAGAACCGAAATTCTGCACTTGGAGTACGGTAGCATGCAAATTCGTCATAGGTACGTTCAAACATCGTCTAAACGCTAAACAAATGCCAAATTCGTAATCAGCGCCCCCGAAAACCCCGAAATCGAGTATAATATCGCGAAAGTCGACCCGCCACCCAATATTCAAATGGACGCGGCAGGGTTACTGTAGCTCTGAAAATATTTCAAAAACACTTTTCTGGACTAGATTTCAACGTAGAATCGTTTGAAACCACTTTTGGAGCGATTCGGTAACGCATACGAGCGCCACAGACGCTGAAACGCGAAAATCGCAATTCGACCCCGGAGTCAAAAAAGTTCCACCAAGATAACTTTTTTGTGTCTCAACCGATCTTCTCCGTTTATGACTCATTCGATAGAGGACATCTGGGAAGGAGCACCAAAAGCGGTCTCGCGGCTCTAGCTGCTACCTATCGCGCACAGCAAACCGTCAAAGTTGGAAAATAGCGAAAAATTGCGAATTTTTCAAATTTGGCGCCAAAATGGGTCCCGCAGCGATCCAATTCATTTCTTCCGTGTTCGGCACTACCGAGGGCTACAACATATCAAAAGATAGTATATACCATTGTATGCAACGTTTTCGAGTTCTACCTTGCCTAATGCACTTTTCAGTACTTTGAAAATTAAAATTTTTGAATTTCCCGCCAACGGGGTCCCGCTGCCCGCAGCGTGACCCCGTTTGGTGTCCACCCTGCCCACTTACTAGGCCTACCCAACGCAAAAGACTGTTTGCAAATCGGCCGCTTCACGAGCGAACGCCATCCGGTTAAAATTACTGCGTTTCGCGCACAATCTCTATGTATATACTCCACACTTTTTTGTGGAGTATAAAAAATTACTGCAACGACATTTTGGCTCAGATTCAGGCTTAGACTTATGCTTGGCCTCATGCTTATGCTTATGCTTATTCTCATGCTTATTCTCATGATTTTAGTCTTAGGCTCACGACACGCAGATTGAGCCCGACTAGAAACATAAGCCTAAGCATAAGCCTGAACCTGAGCCTAAGCATGGCCCTTGCCGCCATAAGCCTGAACCTAAGCCTAAGCATGATTCTAACCGCCTGAACTTAAGCCTAAGCGTGAGCCAAATGTGTTTGTTATTTGAAAACCCTCTCGAAGTGCAGTGTGCTCACCTAACTTGAATATCCCCCTAAAGTATTTTCTGAAAATCCCCCTAAGCTGTAGTTGAATCAAAGACGGTAATCCAAGGTATAGACAATTTGATTTAAGAGTAATCTTAAAGCAAACCGTAGACATTGACCTGAACATGGTCTAAACCTCCTCAGTTTAGTATCGAGCTAACTCTTACAGCAGTTTGATGCTGTCGAAACAAAATGAGTGTCAGTTCAGTGCAACTTGACATGTACCGTAAACGCCGGCATGTAGTTTACGCTTTGGGATTACTGTAGCACGAAAAATTGAATTTGGGTCATAGATTCCATGGGTCATGGGGTCATAGGTCATAGAACGATTATTGCCGAACCCTCTTGCTATACTCTGGCCTCTCCGGACTAATTAACTTGGTCACTACCCTATCGTGTTTGTGGAATCGTTAGTCGGCTTTAATAAAGTAGGTCACTGAAATTGCTTCAAGTCAAGTGTAGCGCTGACGCCACGGCGTCAAAGAAGGGCCAACTTTTGAATTCGAATTGAGAGAGCATCCAGTCCTAAAGTAGCTTGCTTTCTTCAGCACACTCGTGTGATCAAATTGGGCGATAGTCTAACTCCCTCCCCTCTTCCCCCATCCCAGCCCCATGGAATCGCACCTATATCGATTGGGCCTCGCGACACTCCAATGGCCCAGCCATGTTTTTAGGACGGGCGGGAGTGGGAGAACGCCGTCTTCAACGAGACCGTGCAGATTGTCGAGGACGAGTCCACCTTCAACCCCGAGACGTGAGCCCGTCTTGGACTTGAGCTGACTCGCACTGCCCGCTCTACCATGCCTATGTGTTGCAGGGGCTTCCTCTACGTGTTCTTCGCCGCCGTGGCCGTCCTACTGCTGGTGCTGGGCCAGCAGTTCCTCTCCAAGGTATTGTATTTCTTTCAACTCGGGGGGGGGGGGGGAGGCTTGGTAACCCTTTGGGGCACGGGGTGGGACTATTGTCCCAGGGTGCTGCACACGCACCTGGATCGGCCGATTTTGCCTGATACTGCACACGTGTACCAGATTCAGTACACGATCCTGATTTCCTGGCACACATGTGCTGGATCGGGCACACGTGTGCTGGATTGGGCACACGTGTACTGGATCGGGCACACGTGTGCTGGATTTGGAAGGTTCAGCACACATGTGCTGGGCCCAGTACATGTTCTTGGCAGTGGCACACGTTCTCAACTTGGGAAGGGTACTGGCACATGCTCTCGGGTGAAGTGGGGGTCCCTGCACACGTTCCTGATCATGGAGGGTGACCGGCACCCATTCTTGACCTCAGCACATGTTCTCCTGGCGTTCCAACCTCAAGCACATGTTCTCTGGGCCTGGGAGTGGCCGGCACACATTCTATGGATTTGGGGGTAGTCAGCACACATTTTGCAGTTTTGGGGATAGCCAGCACATGTTCTGCACTTATGGGGATATTCTGCACATGTTAGTAGTATAATAGTCTGTCGGGGAGTACATACTAATATCGAGTATAGGGACACGTTATATACAAAAATTCTGTGATATCTAACAAGTCGGGCGAGCCATTGACTTTTGACCCCTTTAACATGGGGTACTCCACTTTTGCGACAAATTTCGTTGCGTTCCTCTCGTTTCAGCGACAAATACCCACAAACCGCTGAAACAGTTGAAAAACGGTCAGCTACAACACACAAAAGCGAAATATCCAGAGAGAATCCAATGTACCGCCAAGTCAATTCACTTTTGACCCCTTTAACGTGGGGCACTCCACTTTTGCGACAAAAATCGACAAATAATATGCAAATTGATTCAATTCACATCAGCATTACAACTGGAATAAACATACATAGGTGTACGCACGCATGCATGCATTGACCATGCATGCATGAGCATGCATGCATGAGCATGCATGCATGCATGCATACATGCATACGTACATACATACGTACATACATACGTACATACGTACATACATACGTACATCCATACATACATACACATGCGTGCATGCATGTCGGACGCGGCTTGGAGTACGGTAGCCCGCCATTTCAAAAATTTGAATCACTCGTCGTCCATTCCAAAGAAGTTTGTCTCGAGCGGACAATTTCCAAAGAAGCCTTGTCTCGAACAGACAATTCTTTTAGCCAGGAAGGGGGGGGGGGGTCCTTTCCTGAAGCGTTGTACTTTGCAGACCGATCGGAGAACAAGGGGGGGGGGTCTTTTCCGAAGCGTTGCACTTTGGGAGAAGCGATCGCTTTTCTGGCCCCTCCAGTTTTGATGCGTCGGAGCAGCTGTTCACGTCGATCGTCCTCGCGCCGGCCGCCGCCGCCTGGATGTCATTACTGTACTGCAACATTGCGCCTCTTAGTGATATTTTGGTGTTAGTTGTCACGCTACTCGCGTGGTATTTCGGTGTGCGCATATTGGATAACTAGTGCCTTTAGCCCATCGGCGATACTGTATATCTATAGCTGAACACCTATGGAAACAGAGCCATTTGTATCGACCCATGGAAATCAGCCACTGCTCACAACATGTATTGGCCGATGGTTCACAGCCAATGCTCACAACAGCCCATAGGAGATTCAGATAGATCTAAAGTCATTCGACACTGTGCCTCTGTCAGTGCCTGCTTTTGGGATTGCACCAGCTGCCATGCCTCAGGATACACTGAAGCCAACACATGGATGCTTGCATTCAGCCCATAGGAGATTTCAGATAGATCTAATGTCATCTGACACTGTGCCCCTGCCAGTGCCTGCATTTACCATTGTGCCTGCTCCCGTAACTGAACGAAGTAATAATGACGTATTGCTTACATAGGTATGTAGCACAGTGCAGTACGGAGTGCTCGGCCGCCGTTCGATCGATGATGCCGTCCCTTGGTCTGCGTCTGGATTTGTCTCCGTTGCCGTCATGGTGCCGGAGGCATTTATGCTTTGCCGGGTGTCCTGGTTGTGCGCGAGTGGGGACGAATCGTTGCTCTGCCGCCGTTCGATCGAATGAATCGATGCCGTCCGTTCGATCGAATGAATCGATGAATCGACGATAAATGGGACGACGCCCTATTGAAAAGGGTATAAATGGGACGACGCCCTATTCTTTTGGGTTTAGTGCTCGATGCATCCACACAAAGATATGTTGAAATTTAAGCTGCTTGAAATTATCGAAATTTAGAATTTCCGACAAAAACCTTGAAAATATACCTAAATTCTTTAATTATGATATCTAGAACTTTTGCCAAATACTTGGCAGACTATGCCCGACACAACTATGCAAAGACATTTTGAAATTTAAGCTATTTGGAATTGTCGAAATTTGAGGATATTAACTAAAATATCCCAAATTTCGTTGATTATAGAATTAGAAACCCACAGGTGAAATTTTGGGGTTGTAGTTATGCCATTAAGCCATAATGTAGTGAAGTACTGTTCCCTGTTTGTTTATTGAGTAGTGGATACGGTATCCATCCGCGCCGTTCGTTTGATGTTCCGCCTGTTTGATCGTGCCGGCTCGTGTCTGACCCATTGCGCGTTTGCCTCTTAGCTCCAAGCGATTGTTCTACAGAGTTTTTGGCACTCCGCTTTGCAAATGCAAATTGTCACGTATATATGTACCACGCGGCACGCAGCCCCATGCTGAGTATGAGTGCGCCCATAATCGTGCGCGCCCTGGTTGCCTTTGATGACGATGTTCCTGTCTCTCTTCGTTCTTCGCTGTCAAAACAGTCCCCATTCAGTTTCCCACAAGGCGTTTTCTGCGTGGTGCGTCTGATAAAACTACCTCACTACAGGGTCGCTTCTAGTGCGTGCGTGCGTGCGTATGTACGCGCGTGGATATGAAAGAGAGGGAAGAGATGAGTGGACAGAATGGTGCGGCGGCGCGGGGGGGGGGGGGGGAAGCGCAGTTGCGGCGTCGCGCGGGGGGGGGGGGTCACAGACGACCCCCCTTCCGCTTGGTCAGAATCAACGTGCAGTCTCTGTTTACGCAGGCGGACGAGAGCGCCTACGCTTGGGAGATCAAAGGCGTCAGTGAAACTAGATTCGTGGATTCGACCGAGGAGACAACTGGGAACTGGATGCGCTTTGTCAACCACGCCCGTCAGTGACTCGCTCTGTTCCAGAGTTGCGTTTTGATAGACACTGTCTGAATGAAGTTCTTTGGTTTCAGATGAAAGCAGCCCGCGGAACAACGTGAAGCCAATCATCGTTGGAGACGACCTCTACTACCTCCTACAAAGGGACGTGGAGAGAGGCGTGGAGCTTCTCGTCTCCTACGGCCACAAATACCAGAAGTGCCTCAAAAGACAGGGTCTGCTGAAGAAACAGAAGCCGTTCGGTGAGTTGTTGTTGTTGTTGTTGAAGTTATTATAGTTGACATCACACGCACAGCGACCTCGCCTAAAACCTGTCGCAAAGCGGGAGGGTGAGTGACAACTGTAAGGAAAAATCACAACATTACTAGGCGAACAACTTGAGACTGTCGTTGCCCTCTCGTTTCGGTAACAGATGACACAAAGAAATAGTAGGGAGGGGGGACTGGTATAGCCAAGTACCCCTTCGGTGGAGGAATTGCGCACACCGTGCTCCCTCCCCCACCAAAGCCTCAATTTCAGGCCCAGTTCCACCACGATGATTCGTCAGAAAATGACAGAAAATCCCTTGGCGAGACACACACTGATCTTGCATTGTACCAGTGCCGTGCCCGCTTTGCATCTGCTGTTATCTGCATGGTCAAAACACTTCGTCTAGACCAACTTTTAACGCGGAACACGATGCAATGGTCAATTTGCCGCTAAAAGCACGCTTTCCGGCCCAAAAATCCACTCAAAATCGAAAATCCGAATTTTCCGCTCGGGACCCAGGACTTTTGTGACCGCGGATCTCCCGAACGGCGAGGCCGATCTCGGCGGTTTTGGTCTCGAATGAAAGGTAATATAAGTGTCCAGGTCAGAGATTAAATTGGCGAGGATCCACCGTCGCAAACTCGATTTTTTAAAGGTCGGAAAAAATTTAAAATTTTGAATTTTCAACCGTACTCCCGCGTCGGACCACCTAGGGAGCCCGCGTTTGAAATTAATTGTAGAGGACACAAAGGCCTACAACATATCCAAAAATCACAAAATTCGAGCCACTTTTGCGAAAGTTATGGCGTCCTGTTTTTTTTTACTTAGCAAAAATTCGAATTTTTGAATTTTCGCAAAATTCTTCCACCGCCGAAATTTTTTCGCCGCGCCTCAGCGCGGCGAGGTGTATATATGTCACACCCAAAATGCGCAACCACCCAGAAGGCGCCATATGGCGCCTTCTGGGTGGTGGCCACCCAAACTGCGCAATATGGCGCCTTCTGGGTGGTCGCTACCCAGACTACGCAATAGTCGCCGGCCTCTTGTTACTTTGCATTAAACAGAGACAAGACAGAGTATATTCCTTTCAGTTCAGGCTATGCTTAGGCTCGCCCTGCGCCCACCGTTCACAAGAGTCAGTCGCCGTCGCAGTCTGGCGGGTCGAAGCTTAGGCTTAACGCGACCGGTGACCGACTTCAGGGCGCGCGGAGCGCGCCCTGAAGTTGGTGGTCGCGCTAAGCCTCAGTTTTCGACCCGCCAGGCGCGACGCCGACCGAGTTTTAGTGCAAACTGTAAGTGGGGTGAACACTCCTCCATTTACTTCACCTCCTGCTCAGGCCGGCTGTGCCCATTCCCTGCTATAGCGCTTTTGGCAGCTTTCACTCATCCGAATTGCGCATTCTGGGTGATCGCCACCCAAAACACGCCATATGGTGCATTCTGGGTAACGACCACCCAGAATGCGCCATATTGCGCGTTCTGGGTGGATTGCGGAAAGTGGGTGTAACATATATATATGTCACACCCAAAATGCGCAACCACCCAGAAGGCGCCATATGGCGCCTTCTGGGTGGTGGCCACCCAAACTGCGCAATATGGCGCCTTCTGGGTGGTCGCGACCCAGACTACGCAATAGTTGCCGGCCTCTTGTTTCTTTGCATTAAACAGAGACAAGACAGAGTATATTCCTTTCAGTTCAGGCTATGCTTAGGCTCGCCCTGCGCCCACCGTTCACAAGAGTCAGTTGGCGTCGCAGTCTGGCGGGTCGAATCATAGGCTTAAAGCGACCGGTGACCGACTTCAGGGCGCGCGGAGCGCGCCCTGAAGTTGGTGGTCGCGCTAAGCCTCAGTTTTCGACCCGCCAGGCGCGACGCCGACCGAGTTTTAGTGCAAACTGTAAAGTGGGGTGAACACTCCTCCATTTACTTCACCTCCTGCTCAGGCCGGCTGTGCCCCTTCCCTGCTATAGCGCTTCTGGCAGCTTTCACTCATGCGAATTGCGCATTCTGGGTGATCGCCACCCAAAACACGCCATATGGTGCATTCTGGGTAACGACCACCCAGAATGCGCCATATTGCGCGTTCTGGGTGGATTGCGGAAAGTGGGTGTAACATATACACCTCGCCGCGCTGAGGCGCGGCGAAACAAGCTGTGTGTGTAAAAAGTTCAACCTATACTTTGTGTCTGTCATATTTTGGTGAACAGTATAGTGAACTTTGTACACATCATTATCCGCATCTGGAGAAAGTCTTGAGAACGTGTACCTTAATACCAAGTGCAGCTATTACCACGATACGGTTATCTGTACAGCTGATCTAAAGCTCAGTGATATCGCCGCGTTCGCTATATGTTATCGGCATGATACGACGCCGTTTATCTGATGTTTTTTCCTACCTGTGTGAAAACGTCACATCCAACAAAAAACTTGCCAAACGTTTGGCGCGGTTGTTCTTCATCGCGAATTCTTTTTGGCATCGCTTTTTGGCGATTTTAGAACTCTTTAAATTTTAATTTTGAATTTTGCTTTGCAATTTGATTGCAATTTGTAAGAATGTGCCACAAATTCTTATTAGCATACGGCCCTGCCATTTCTGCATTCGCATTCGTCAATAAATGGCGTTCTATTTTTGACAATATATGGAATTTTGGCAAGAAATTGCGTTATTTCTATCAAATTTCACATTTGTAAAAGATTTATTTTGTTTTACACATTATCCGTTGTCTATGCCCTTGCCATTTCTGAAGAAATTTCGTCGCTAGCTCATCAGACGAAAAAGTCGATTTTTGACATTTTGTATTTTAATTGTCAATATCTTGAAATTGCAAGTTTTCAAAACTGTAAAACTATGTCACAAATTCTTATTGGTATGCGACCTTTGCACTTCTGCAGCCGCATTTGTCAATAAACGCAGTTCTATTTTGTCAATTTGTGTAATTTTTACAAATAATCGCGATTTTCTATCAAATTCAACATTTACAAAAAATTTCTTTTGTGTTACAAATTATCCGCTGTCTATGCCCTTGCTATTTCTGAAGAAATTTCATCTCTAGCTCATCAGACGAAAAAGTCGATTTTCGATATTTTTGAATTTTAATTGTGAATTTCTCGAAAATGCGAAATTAGCAACAGAAACGGATATCAGATCCGTACTCAGCGACCTCGACTCTAGTTGACCACATATGTCGCATACTCTACTTCGGTGCCACGGACGGACGGACGGACGGACGGACACACACACACACAGACAGACAGACATTGTCATCCGTATATATACACCTCGCCGCGCTAAAAATAACAGAACTTCTTTCACACAATTAATCGCAACAATACATATTTACTGTCACTTCTTTTGACAAACCAACAAAAGAGTGCCAAACTGCATACGCTTGTTAACTGACCAAATATGTTAGGTTACTATTAACTCGGTCTAGTTACTGGCTAAACAACAGCTTTTCACTGTACCTACATTGGGAATGTCGCAGCGCATATGTGTAGTTTGTTAACGTTCATGTTCAGCGAGAGTAAAATGTAGTTTGCCGATTGGCAGAGTGTCGCCACTTTGGAAATCGGGGCACACTCTCTGAAATCTCAGCTCGATTCGTCCCTTCTTCCTTCTCTTCAGACGCCATCGTTGTCACGGGCGGCTATCCCACTTTCAACGATGTGGCGGCATTCTATCCCAGGGCCAGAGAGATGGTCCGGCGTTTGGAGACACTGAGAAGGAGAAGATCCGACCACGCGGCGGGCAGACTGGCCGACGGGACGCTGGTCGTCGCCGGTGGGCAATGCGGTGATCCTTATGAAAACGACTGCAGTTCAACGGAGCTGCTGCCACCCAACGCCGACTCATTCGTGGACGGACCGCCCTTGAGCGTAGGCAGGAACTCTGCAGCCTACGCAGTGGGAGGTGCAATATGCAACCGCTAAACTTCACACCTACTGTATCTGTCTGAGATAATATGTACATAGGTAAGGTACTCGCAAGTGCAGTACTTATTAGCCATATTCATAAGTATGTAACTGAAGAACAGGCGGTAGTAGTGACTAATCTTCCCTCTGTCGTGTCAGGTGTGTTTCTGCCTTCTGGCTGCAGTCAAAATAACCTTGGGTAGTGTTACTAGCACACTATTTAAAACGATTGTCTACTGATTCATGTGCTTACTTTGGCATTTAGACGGCCGTTTCTTTGTCTGCGGAGGCTACAATGCCAGTCGTCGTCTGTCCAGCTGCGAGTGGCTGTCTTCTGCCGATGGTCCCTGGCAGACACTGCCCCACAGCATGCCCTTTGGCGTGAATGGTGCCAGCGCCGTCTTCCTCCACCCCTTCCTCTCTGTCATTGGAGGATATGCTGACGGCATTGGATACAGCGACAGAACCCTCCGCTACGACGCCGAGAGTGGCGATGGGTGGGTGGAGTGGAGATGAACAGAATGAGCGAAGGGAAGGGGTATGGGGCAGCGGCGGCAGTGACGGTGGAAGGTCAGTCTTCCATCGTCTTCTGCGGGGGATTCAATGCCAATATCGTCTTCAACGTCTGCGAGCGCTACGATGTGTCCAGTGACCGCTGGCTGCCCTTCCCCTCCATGGGAGAGAGGAGGTATAGACTCGCTCTGGCCGAGTTCGATGGCAGACTCTACACCCTGGGAGGAAGCAATGGCAACTCTCTGGACTCCATCGAGATGTGGGATGAGGAGATAGGGCGGTGGCAGACGCTGCAGGAGACACTGCCTCGTGCAATGCGCGCTTTCGCCACTACTGTAGTGTGATATTGAGTGATGGTCAAAGGTAGCCTAAGCGTGGGGAATGTTGATTTAGGCAAGCTTCGCTCGTTTCCCGTTTGTTTCTCTCGAGGCACACGGGATTGGAAATGCGGTTATAGTGCACCACAATGTCTTGTCTAGCTAGAATGTGTACCGTGTGTAGTGTAGCGGGGGATAGGAAGTGGGCGGTGCGTCTGAGAGCCAAATTCTCAATCAAGCATCGTTTACGCTCACCTGAAAGCGGAGCGTCGCATTAAAATAAGAGATCGTCAAAACACAGCAACGCAGTAAGATCAAAACGAAACAAATTTAACAACACCACTAGAAACATACGTACTGCACTGTAGAATAAAATCAAAAGTAACGCGCCACGCAAAAGGCACGCACGCTCAATGCCAAATTCGGTACCTCATTAATACTGCTACACAGGCGTCTTCTCTTGCTGTTAGAATGGAAGATGGTCGCACTGCGAAAACTCTAGTAGTGGCAGTCTAAAACTAAGTACAAGTACTTACTTGACAAGTTTTACTTCGTTATTTTGAAACAGAGTACTTAGTTTCTTACCTGCTTAGTTATTTCTGGAAACTTACTCGTACTCATAGGTTTAGGGGGGGGGGGACTTATTCGAGGGGGGAGGTTATTCGAGTATTTACGGTATTTGCCAGTCGTTACACCAACAGTGCAATTGACAGAAATTACCATCTTGTGTTGCCTTTTACCAACAAGACATACTCAAGGATTTCTCAGTGCGGTTTTCAATTCCTGTACGTTTTATACAAGTCGCTGCGGGACCCGACTTGGCGAGAACCGTCGTATAGCGCGCAGTACAGTATGATTGGTATAACGCAATAGTTTGCGCTTCGAATGTGGTGTTTGCATTGCATTTTGCAACCGTTCTGTGAGTTGTCAAAACGCTTACGCTTGACTGGAAGAAACTTCATAAATTGCGGTTGCATCACACATAAATATCTATTTTGCTGATTGCGCGTCCTGAGATAGCAGATTTTGCGGAAGTTTTACAGCGTACTAATTCAAGTATTACTGTAGCTCTAGATAATTTCTCGGCTAATTTTTTCGCCGCGCCTCAGCGCGGCGAGGTGTATATACGTATGTCACACCCAAAATGCGCAACCACCCAGAAGGCGCCATATGGCGCCTTCTGGGTAGTGGCCACCCAAACTGCGCAATATGGCGCCTTCTGGGTGGTCGCTACCCAGACTACGCAATAGTCGCCGGCCTCTTGTTTCTTTGCATTAAACAGTGACAAGACAGGGTGTATTCCTTTCAGTTCAGGCTATGCTTAGGCTCGCCCTGCGCCCACCGTTCACAAGAGTCAGTCGGGGGCGCAGTCTGGGGGGGCGAAGCGTAGGATTAAAGCGACCCGGGACCGACATCAGGGCGCGCGGAGCGCGCCCGGAAGTTGGTGGTGGCGCGAAGCCTCAGTTTTCGACCCGCCAGGCGCGACGCCGACCGAGTTTTAGTGCAAACTGTAAGTGGGGTGAACACTCCTCCATTTACTTCACCTCCTGCTCAGGCCGGCTGTGCCCCTTCCCTGCTATAGCGCTTCTGGCAGCTTTCACTCATGCGAATTGCGCATTCTGGGTGATCGCCACCCAAAACACGCCATATGGTGGATTCTGGGTAACGACCACCCAGAATGCGCCATATTGCGCGTTCTGGGTGGATTGCGGGACGTGGGTGTAACATATATACGGATGACAATGTCTGTCTGTGTGTCTGTCTGTCCGTGGCACCGAAGTAAAACATGTGACATATGTGGTCCAGTGGAGTCGAGGTCGCTGAGTACGGATCCAATGTCCGTTTGTGTTGCTAATTTCGCATTTTCGAGATATTTGCAATTAAAATTCGAAAATTTCAAAAATCGACTTTTTCGTCTGATGTGCTAGCCGCGAAATTTCTTCAGAAATGGAAGGAGCATGGACCGTGGATAATTTGTAACACAAAAGAAATTTTTCGCAGATGTGGAATTTAAAAGAAATACGCGATTATTTGCCAAAATTGCATAAATTGACTAAAATGCAAAGTCATTTAATGACGAATGTGAATGCAGAAATGGAAAGGTCGTATGCCAATAAGAATTTGTGGCATAGTTTTGATGTTTTTAAAAATTGCAATTTCGAGATATTTTCAATCAAAATATGAAAATGTCGAAAATCGACTTTTTCACTTGATGATATAGCGGCGAAATTTCTTCAGAAATGGAAAGAGTATAGACTGCGGATAATTTGTAAAGCAAGAAAATTTTTTTTGCAAATGTGGAATTTAATAGAAATAGGTGATTATTTTTCAAAATTCCATAAATCAACAAAATAGAACGTCGTTTTTTTACGAATTTGAACGCAGAAATGGTAAGGCCGCATGCCAGTAAGAATTTGTGACATAGTATAACAGTGTTAATGAGTTCCAATTTCGAGATATTTGGAATTAAAATTTAAGAAAATCTCAAAATCGAGATTTTCGTCTGATGGCCAGAACTGCTGTTCTGTTTATTGATGACTGTGCACTCGGGAACAGAAATGCGTAAGCTGAAAACAGGAATTCGCTCGCACCAAACTTTTGGCAAGTTTTTTTGTTGGATATGACGTTTTCACACAGGTAGGAAACATCAGATAAACGGCGTCGTATCATGCCGATAACATATAGCGAACGCGGCGATATCACTGAGCTTCAGATCAGCTGTACAGACAACCGTATCGTGGGGATAGGTGCACTTGGCATTAAGGCACACATTCTCAAGACACTTTCTCCAGATGCGGCTAACAATGTGCACAAAGTTCACTATGTTGTTCACCAAAATTTGACAGACACAAAGTTTTGGTTGAACTTTTTACACACACAGCTTGTTTCACCCCCCCCGAGCACGCTGCGCGTCGTCATCTCTTAAAAAAAAATTCGGCTCTCTAAGTGCTTCCTAGCGAGCGCCAGGCCTGTTGGTGTTAACTGTGGGCTTTACCGCTCCTATAGCACTCCTTCGCTTTTCAAGCGGCGGAGTGCCAAGAGACTTGTTCCTTCTCAATGGAGCTAAGAGAGCATCGGCGACCGATTTTAGGTTTTGCATCTGCATTTGCGCGTGGGTTGAGATAGAGTGGTGCATTTTTGCAACCAAATAGCAAACATAATACGCTAACCAGTGTACAATTAGTATGGCTTCGCTATCCTTTATACAGCGTGCTGTGTTTGGGGCGGGGGGCGGGGGTGGGTGGCCTTGGGCAAGCTGGTCTAGTGCATCACGTCCAGCTGAGAATTGTCCTCCGACACGCTTTGCACACTCACACTCATGGCTGTGTACAGCGACGTTCTTGTAGGTAGGACACCAGCGATGATGAATAACGGCGTCGGAGGACAACGTTTGCGTGTTGCAGAAAGGGAGATGCCACACTTTAATGGTTTAACAATCGACAAACTACATATGTACCTATGATCCACTATAATGCGAACCATGCAGGGAAGACCGTCGCCAGATCCACCTCGATGTCGTGTCACACGATGTGTCACCACGACTCGTGTGACGAGTGCAGCTATGCAACTGGCTGGAAAGCAAGTTTGGGCGGCCATACCAGCGCGATGCACAACGGCGGAGGTCGTTCGAGAGAGATATTTCGGTGCGACACATGCCCTATGTTCCGCGGCACACTAGCACACTAGTGACGGTGAAACACTATCCAGTCCTTTACTTACTCAGGTGAAACGCGCAAGGGGGCCCCCACAATTAATGTTCGCTCGGTTGCGTCTGTCAAATTTTGGTGAACAGCATAGTCAACCTTGTACACATTGTTAGCCGTAGCTGGAGAAACTCTCTTGAGAACGTGTACCTTGTAGGTTATTGTATGGTCTACAACCTGCCGTTTGTTTCTGAGATTTGTGTCGTCGTCTGAGATTTGTCCTCCATCGCCGTACAACAGGTAGCCTAGGAGAGCATCGTCGGTCTGCGTCTGAGATTTGTCCTCCGTTGCCGTACAATAGGTAGGCTAGGAGAGCATTGTGCTTTGACAGTTGAAACGAAATTGATACAGAAATTCGCGAAACGAATTAAATCAGAACTAAATTACACTTGAAATTTACTAGAAATTGAATTTATGACGCAATTTGATGACTACTACCCTGCCTAGCAGCTACATACTGCTCGCGTGGAATGTACTGCGCTTGTCAATTGTCCCCGATACGATATCTGAGACAAGTCAGCGTCCAGCTGTTCCACGATCCCGTCTGTAGTTGTTGTAGCGGGGGAGACTGACGAGGCCGCTCCAAGGCAGGGTTGCCAGATGGTAGTTCCGAAATTTCTACTGAAAAGGTTGAAAATTCTACAAGAATTCTACAACCGGGATTGAAAATTCTACAAAAAAATCTACATTGCCAAATTTGTATGCAGGAGGCGATAATGCCAGGTTTTTATGCCACCCATTCCCTTCCCAGCGCGTTTTCCAGTTTTTTCATCAACAACAAAACACGAACAGTCGGCAACATACCGTCACACACCGCGCTATTAGGTACCGTTACCTATTCGAAGTGCACAATTTGTAGTTCATCTAATTCACCTGTCAACAACTCAAAAGCCTCCTCAGCGACCTCGGCTTCCGAAACGATCGCGCCCTCATTCAGATAGATGCTACTGGTGAATTTGGACAACATGGACGCCGAAACAACAAAATTCTTGCAACACTGGCGCCTAAACATCAACCCATAACGAACTGTCACGATGGCATCTACCATTTCCGACGAGAGCCGATTGCGAAGCTTATTTTTGACAACATTCATAGTTGAAAAGACGCGCTCAACGGCCGCGTTTGAGAGCGGCAAACTTAGCAGTGCTAGCGCAAAGCACGCCACGTTGTGAAACTTCGACACGCCTAACGAGTTGCGCACTCCTAACGCCTCAACCCAAAAGCCAACTGGGTCACACTCACTGATGCTCTCCCATTCGCGAGAGACCAACCTAAGCTGCTTATACTCCTGCAAGATTGCGTCTTCTCTGCCGGAAGTGATGGCTCCAAAAAATGTGCACTTCGAATAGGTAACGGTACCTAATAGCGCGGTGTGTGACGGTATGTTGCCGACTGTTCGTGTTTTGTTGTTGATGAAAAAACTGGAAAACGCGCTGGGAAGGGAATGGGTGGCATAACAAGCTCCGGTATTAAAAAGTTGAGTTTGTATTCTGACTGACATTGCAAAGAGTTGCGTTCTTTCTGCAGAGAGTGCGAGAGTTAATCGCCCGCATGCTCCGCTTCATGAGCCCCCGCTTCGCAAGAGGGTATTGCATAGCAATATTGATTTCGCCCGCGATTTGGCTTTTAGAGCAAGAACACCCTCTTTCAAACAACGCTTTTAAAAAAAGTGACAAAAACTTGTAAAAGTTTATGCAAACAATTGACAGAGCACAAAAGAGCACACTACGAGCAATCAAACCGTGTCGCACTTCTGCATGTAGCAAAGAGCGATCTTAGTGTCAAAAGATCGAGACTGGCGTATTCTGCGGTGCGTGCTTGCGTTATTGAAAAATTTATTGCTGCCGCATGAAAGAGCATGCCGAGAGCTTTCACCTGACGTGTCGATTGCCGCTCTACGACGTAAGACGAGCGAGCTAGAGCCGTTTTGTGCTTTTGCACCTTCGAGTTACTGTAACTCGCGAAATTCAAACTTTTGAGTTTCGACCAATGGGAGAACAAATGATCAGTGAGTCGGGAGCTATCCAAAAAGCTCGAGATCGTCTCTCTACGACGCAAGTTGAGCGAGTTAGAGCGATTTTAGCGTCAAAATGCCGAAAATTGCGTTTTCCGCGGTGCGTGTTTGCGTAATTTAAAAAACTTTTACAGGCGCATGAAAGAACACGTCGAGAGCTTTCACCTGACGTGTCGATTGCCGCTCTACGACGTAACACGAGCGAGTTAGAGCCGTTTAGCGTTTTCGACCTTTGGGTTACTGTAACTCGCGAAATTCAAATTTTTGAGTCTTGACACCGGTTATGACTAATGATCAGTGAGTCGAGACCTATCCGTAGAGCCCAAGATCGTCTCTCTACGACTTTCCAACGCCGAGATCTGAGAGCGTGACGGACGGACGGACGGACGGACGCACGCACGCACGCACGCACGCCGAGCTCTCGTATAGTCTCGCCCGCCTGAGGGCGGGCGAAAAAACCTGGCATTATCGCCTCCTGCATACAAATTTGGCAATGTAGATTTTTTTGTAGAATTTTCAATCCCGGTTGTAGAATTCTTGTAGAATTTTCAACCTTTTCAGTAGAAATTTCGGAACTACCATCTGGCAACCCTGCCTTGGAGCGGCCTCGTCAGTCTCCCCCGCTACAACAACTACAGACGGGATCGTGGAACAGCTGGACGCTGACTTGTCTCAGATATCGTATCGGGGACAATTGACAAGCGCAGTACATTCCACTCGAGTAGTATGTAGCTGCTAGGCAGGGTAGTAGTCATCAAATTGCGTCATAAATTCAATTTCTAGTAAATTTCAAGTGTAATTTAGTTCTGATTTAATTCGTTTCGCGAATTTCTGTATCAATTTCGTTTCAACTGTCAAAGCACAATGCTCTCCTAGGCTACCTATTGTACGGCAACGGAGGACAAATCTCAGATGCAGACCGATGTTTAGGGACGGCATCGATTTATTCGATCGAACTGGCGGCACGAGTTCAACGATTTTTGTTCCTCCGTACTGCACTGTGCTACATACCTACTTACCTAGTTGTCAAAGCACGATGCTCTCCTAGGCTACCTGTTGTACGGCGATGGAGGACAAATCTCAGACGACGACACAAATCTCAGAAACAAACGGCAGGTTGTAGACCATACAATAACCTACAAGGTACACGTTCTCAAGAGAGTTTCTCCAGCTACGGCTAACAATGTGTACAAGGTTGACTATGCTGTTCACCAAAATTTGACAGACGCAACCGAGCGAACATTAATTGTGGGAGCCCCCTTGCGCGTTTCACCTGAGTAAGTAAAGGACTGGATAGTGTTTCACCGTCACTAGTGTGCTAGTGTGCCGCGGAACATAGGGCATGTGTCGCACCGAAATATCTCTCTCGAACGACCTCCGCCGTTGTGCATCGCGCTGGTATGGCCGCCCAAACTTGCTTTCCAGCCAGTTGCATAGCTGCACTCGTCACACGTTACAATTACAGTAAAAGGAACAGCTTAACCTGTAGGTAGAGCTGCAAATGAAATATAAGCGGTTTCGTTTCTTCCTCTTCATGCTCATTCCATACTGAATTTTCATGTACTGCTGGCCGTTTGCCCGAAATATGCTGTCTTCAATTTCTTCGACTAGTTCGTAGCCAGACATTGTTGTACACTGCGAATCAATGGGGTTATTCGTCACTAAAAATTAGATATAAGTTGGAGAAAAGGAGATAAATGTGCACAGCTTGAAACACAAGCGCCGCGCGGTGCCAAAATGCTTTATCGCTGGCATCATTGTTTTGCTTTCTGACTAATTACCGTACAGTACCTAATACTATAGCAGGTATTCTATTTGGCACTGTACGTTACCTCGTGTGTCATAATCACATTCACAAGTGACTCTCTCCCTTCATTTCAAACCGAGCTTCGTTTTGTGTCTTGTTTGACTCAAATAGATGAAAATTGAATACGCGCTACGTTGCTGCCCTTTGCTTGGCATAGTACCCCCCTCTCCCCCTCTCCCACCCATTTCTTTCTTTCGCGTCGAGTGTACACAGTCCACTCCGCGTCGGCGCGCTCTTGTTCTTCTAGGTACGGAATTCTCCCCCCCCCCCCTCTTCCATTCCATTAGGCACTATTTGCTTCTGAATGAATAGGCTCAACACAAAGAAAATAGTCCAAGTGAGCCGTGAACGGAACATTTTTACTTCAGGAACTTTTCCAGTGAAAGTCCAGCATTTGAAGAGTCCGCCAGCGAAATGGCAGTTGAGGGCTATTGAGAGGGCTGATGTAGACCGATTCAAGCGCCTGCTAGCCGACTCCAGAACTGAGTTTACGAACTCGCAGCTATGGTGCGTCGTCGCCGACTGCACCATGACGGAGTTCAGCAACTCTGGGAACGAGATCGGCAGCTTTGACGCGTTTGTCATTGGAGGCGTCACACGATTCGTCGCCTACAAGGAGGTATAATACAGTTCAGTCATTTCTGTCTACATTTTAGTCAACTTATTCCTCGCTCCTTTCGCCCTCCCCCATCCCTTTCTCATTTTCCCTACCTCCCTCCTCCCTCACTTCTCCCTCCCTCCTCTCTTCCATCCTGGGGATACCAGTCGAAGATGCGGACAACCTCTGGAATTGAGGTACCGCACTTTGAAAACGACGTCAAGAAGCGCTGGCTGGAGGACTGCAAGGAGATCTACTGTCCTAAACTCATGGTAGAGCGGCCATATCTCTCATTTTCTTGAATTATTTACGCTGGGAGTGTCAAATAACGACATGTCGTTGATATTAAGACGTACAATGAGCTGAGCTCCACCATCGCTCGGTACGCCAGTGCGCCAGGGAAGGTGGCTCCGGCGCTGGGCGCCTTGTTCGAGGCGATCGACGATGGCTGGAGGAGGGAACAGCAGGCGCGTCTCAAGAGAGCGCAGCAGCAGTCCCAGAAGGGGCGCAAGCCAAAGGAGGGGGCATCGAAGAAGGGTTCGAAAGAGGACACAGCCTCCATGGAGAAGTCGTCGTCAGGGCTGGCCGAGGAAGCGCCTGAGGCTGCTTTCAAGTTCGGCTCTGCATACTTCTCATGTATGCAGAGCTTGATGAAGCAGCACCCGGACGCCTTCCTCGAGGTCATCCAGACCTGCGCCGACGAGATAGAGGTAACAATGCGACCAGAATAAAGAACTACTATAATTCCTATTAATTATAGTGGATGATATTTATATATTGGAAACTGTGTACTTGTCCGGCAGTCTCAGAACCGAGTGCTTATAATTAAGAATGGACGCGACGTGCGTGCCGCCCTGCGCGCCATGAAGTTGAGTGGCGTTGAATTCTCGGCGCGTGCAGAGATCGTCCAGGCGGCCTGCATGCACCTGGAGATCGAAAACTATGAAAGCCTCAAGGCGGCCTATCCCGATCACATGGAGATCGACCAGCTGAACGCCTTCATTGGCAAGACCCCTGCTGAATGGGCTGCCTACTTTGAGGAGGCTCGGACTTGGGTGAGTACTGTAACATTGATTCATTCAGAGATTCAGAGCACAATAGGAAGTTTCTGCTATAAGCTGTGACTTGGTCTGAATCAAACTTCGCTTTAACACACACTCCACTTTCTGTGCGACAAAAGCAATGGCCGTGGCGACGCTTGCTGTCATCTGCACGACTTTAAACTGCGCAAAATGCCCTGAGGCTCTATCTCAGGTTTATTGTACATCATATCTAATTGAATATGTGACACCAAAAGTGCTACCAAAACCAACAGGAGATTGGATCCAGCTAAGACGATAGATTTCCTAATTTCATGAATTAAGGAAGAAAGCAAGCGCGTCGGTGGCCCTGGCGCTACTCCAGTGGAGGATGGGGAGAAAGGCGAGCGCCTCCTCATCTCATTCGTGGAGAACGTGGCGACCTCGGTCGTGCTGGCCTCCCTCGACATCCAAGCCCTAACCAGGCGTCAGCTCTTCTCTGTGAGCAGCGGCCTGCAGGGGTTCAAGGGCTTCGCCTTGACCTTCCTCAAGCCCCCTGTGAGTACTATTGCACCTTAACTGTTTGGTTGTATTTCAGCCCTGAATAACGCAGCCAACTGTTGTTCTCTTCACGCAGGAGGGAGCCAAGGAGGTGAAGGAGCAGCTCCAGCGGCTCCACGCACTCAACGTGACCGAGTGCAACATGCCCGCCTATAATGTGCTTCTCGTAGGCGAGAAGAGGACGATCAAGGCGGCGTTCGAGGTTACGGCGCCTGAGGCCTTTCCTGTCCAGTACGCCTACAGGGCCAAGCTGACGAATGACATGAAGAAAACGCCAGAGGACCTGCCCGCCGAAGGTAGATGTATGACAGAGAACAATCCCTTAACTGCAACTCTACTCACAGTGGGTGCTGTGTTGTTTCAGATTTGGGCCTCCAGGACAACCGGCGCCACTACTATGTGCTGTGCTGGAACAGCAGTGGGAGGCTGACGGCAGAGAACGTCGACTACAGCTCCCACAAGGGCCAGTCGTCGACCTTCTACTGCCAGTACGACAGCCAGCACCCAGAGTGCAGTCCCAGATTCATCCAGAATGTAGTGCGCGTCTTCAGCGGCCGCTTCTCCTGGGTGCTGGACGCCACGGAGTCGGACACGGGTCAGTTCCATTTCTACCCATCGCCACCACTAGTGACGTCAACACCACACTAAATGTCTAATGGAATGGTTGACACCGACTTGGCATTTATTCTAGGTTCTGTCGCCTTGGGAGCGGCTAAGGCTGGAAGAAATGTCTTCCAGGCGGCCTCTCAATCGCAGCTGGCCCAGACAACGAAGGCCATCGAGAAGCTTTTGGCCAACCGAGAGAAGTTCTCGGCTAGTTAGGGAGCTGAATGCCGTCACATGAGCCCAGTGCCCTATCTTTACCTTAAGAAGACGCCCCTGGGCCCCTACCCCACCCATTCTACATGCCTGGCTAAAGAAGTGCTGAACGCGCCATGGTTCTTTTCTTCCTTCTTCCTGCGGAGGGCATCGCGGCGCGCTGTCTTGCTGTGTGTGTACATACTGTAGGTGCTGCACTGGTCACTCCAAGCTCTTGTGGTTGTGGCCACAGTTTTACGATCTATCGGACGGACGATAGAGAGAGGGAAAGGGATTATCCGCTACGGCCAGACAAACTTTGCGGTGCGCGCCACACGACAAGTGGATAGGCGTAAGCGACGAGAGGGCCATCGGCCATACTGGATAAGTAGACACCGTATACTCCGAATACAGTAACTCGAGAAACGACCGCACAGTTACGATACCTTAGGGAGACAGACAGCGAAAGCGCAACCATTCATTCTCAATCAAACCGACCTAACACGACCGACACAGATTACAATAACATACCATGCACGAAGTCGCCAGGCACACGAATAGATGCGTTGTTATGACGGCTAGAGGCGCCAGCGGCGATCGCTGCTGCGGACAAAGAGAGGCGCGTGCTGAGGATGAAAGAATGGGGTGTTTGAAGTGGCGCCGCGCGTTACTGTACGTAAAGTGGTAGTAGCGTGAACGATTACGGTAGGTACATACATATGTAGGTACTAAAACGGCTAAAATCGCCAGAATGGCGACAGTACCAGTATTAATTGAAAGAAAGCATTTTCGACTAAAATCATCCACACAAACTGCGCAAAAGTCACAACCACACGCTAGGGTGTGGCCAATATTTTGCCGCGTGTCGTTGTGACCTTTGCGCAGTTTGTGTGGATGATTTTAGTCAAAAATGCTTTCTTTCAATCAATACTGGTACTACTCTTTCTTTAACAAATTGGTGGGCGGCGCAAAGCGCCGCATTTGCTACACCAGAGGAATATCGTTTAATACTCTTACTATTACATACTTCATACTTGGAACATATTCTCCTTTCTGCCTTTAGGCATTTTACATGAAATACTCTTACTTTTTGATTGGCGGAGCCAATCAACCCACGTTGCCGATGTAGGCCACCTTGAGACACGACTGTAGAGGCTTTTGTACGAGTTTGACCCATTTGGGTAACGCACCGAAGACTAATTTTAGATCACGTATGCAGTTCCTCCTGAACGAGCGGAGGCACTTTGAGGCACGTACAAAACGAGTAGGACAATTTTGGGACACGTATGCAGGGCCTCCTGAACGAGCGGGGGCACTTTGAGGCACGTACAAAACGAGTAGGGCAATTTTGGGACACGCATGCAGGGCCTCCTGAACGAGCGGAGCGGGGGCACTCTGAGGCACGTACAAAACGAATAGGACATTTTTGGGACACGTATGCTGGGCCTCCTGAACGAGCGGGGGCACTTTGAGGCACGTACAAAACGAGTAGGACAATTTTGGGACACGTATGCAGGGCCTCCTGAACGAGCGGGGGCACTTTGAGGCACGTACAAAACGAGTTAGGACAATTTTGGGACACGTAGGCAGGGCCTCCTGAACGAGCAGGGCCTCCTGAACGAGCAATTTTGAAGTCAATCGGTGCAGTCATGCTTGAGAACGGCGGCCGCAGAGTGGTTGTAATTTGTACCGACGATCAACAACACCCTGTAGTGTGTTGTCACCAATTTTGAAGTCAATCGGTGCAGTCATGCTTGAGAACGGCGGCCGCAAAGTTAGGGGTCTCACTTTTTTTTACCCACCCTGTATAAAGCAGTTGTTGAACCGCGGAGAGTGCATTAAAGTTTCTACTGTCACGTCCCGTGCTGGGGAGAACCATGACCTTTCGTGCCAGCCAGGCCACATTGTAAACCATGACCTTGTATGTTGGATTAGCTTCAGCTGACTGCAGCACAAATGCATGGGGGTTTCTATAGACTTCCAAGCGAATTTGCATACGGTTCAATTAACAGCTTGTCGTGACTGAAGCAGTCGGCATGGAGTGGCACTAGAAGATCTGCCTGCCGACTTCCGTCTATCATCTGGCCCCGTGCCTGATACCCCTTCATTGTTTTTCGCATCAATAATGCCAGCTTCGTCTAAGTAGTAGCCTGCAGACTGCAAGACTGTCTTCTTAATGGCCTTTGAACAATTTAGCGTGGCGTCAAAGTAACTTCTGTAGGCGTACATAGGTACATATCTCCCGAGTCATAGACGAGACGATTGGAAAAGTAGACTTTGATTTGACGAATCAGAGCAGCTCCAGTCATACGTGTAAGCGCCAACCGGCCAGGGGGGGGGGGGGGGGGGGGGGGGTATAGGACCCCTCGGGGGGGGGGGGGGGGGGTCTGAGGCCCCTGGAGGGGGGGTCAAATGACCTAAAAATTTTGCCAAAAAAGTACCAAAAAATAAGAAAATTTTGCAAAAAATAACAGATGTAACTGAACGAGAAACAAACAGAATGTATTGCTCGAATATCTCGAAAATGCGAAATTAGCAACAGAAACGGACATCGGATCCGTACTCAGCTACATACTCTACTTGACCACATATGTCACTGACTTTACTTCGGTGCGACGGAAACACACACACACACACATTGTCATCCGTGGTTATACGGCTCGCCGCGCTGAGGCGCGGCGAAAAAGCAACACAGTCGCCAGAGGGAGATTGTAGTTTTAAACCAAAACGTTAAATATTCAGTACGCGCTCAGCACTAGAAGGGGGAAATCCTATTCTCATGGCAAAATTGCGTGCCGCAATAGAAATATGTTTTTTCAAATTCCTGGGAAATTCTATTATTTTGCATTTCGGCAGTAAAAAACGTTGTTTTCACTCTCATTTGTAGACGAATTCTGCCTAACAAGTCAAGTCTACGAGTCTACATTCTTGTTTTATTGTGTTAAAAAGTAGGGTCTCTTTGATT
>JASAMZ010001448.1:0-16736 GCA_030248115.1 Linhomoeus sp. GSCO2_2 | reverse complement strand
CGGCCAGTCCCGTCCAGGCCCGCAGGCGCTCCGACGCCTGGGGCCACAACTCCGACCCCACACTGGTCAAGTACCGGTTGGTAGCCTTGTCTTTCTCTTGCTTTCTTTGCTCCATTCTGCTTGTTCATCCCACCGATTTGATCCCCGAGCATGGAGGCATGCCGCCCCATTTTAAGCCACGGGGACCGGGGATCCTTCACGGAATACGATTCGTCGGCGTCTGGGGGAGCGGAGAGGGAACGCTACTCCGGACCGCCCATGGACCCCCGGATCCGGCGGATGCGCTTCTCGAACAGTCGATCGCTCAGCGAGGGATATCAGGGGTAATGTGGCAGCCATTGACGGCTTTCACAGAGTTCAACGACGTTTTGTTATGAACTTGAAAACTTCGCCAAACCCAAAATTTGCACTTCGATCAGCTTTAGATTGTTCTTCGAATCGCGCACTGTTTGATACAAACCCGGCGCGAATCGTATGTGCAAACAGTAGCTGATTGTATGCCTGCTGAGAGTATGACATGTTACTTGGCTTTCTTGTGTCAATCTTATCGTCGAATCCTCCCGTGTTGCGTTGAGTGTTAAGGAATGCAACTTGTTGAATCAACTTGTTGAAGCCAGCTTTGTCACGCTATGTTTTGCCCAGCCAACATCTCCCACCCATTCAGCTTCAGGCGTCGCGGAGCGCCAGAGCCGCCGGGCAGCGGCGAGTACGGTGGGCCCGGTCGCTCCTCGACCCGTTACGACTCCGACTACGGCGAGCCGTCGAGGCCCGGCCGAGCCTACCCTTTCCCGGAGGGCCCCTACCCGGCCGGTACCAGCCGGGACCGAGCCGACCGTTTCCGGGAGCCCGACTATTACCGGGGCTCGCTGGACCGCCGTCTGGACAGGATCTCCTCCCGGGACCACTCCCTGCCCACGGACTATGGGAGACAGCGGGCCCCTCCGGGCTATGGGCCCGGGCCGCCGGGCAGGTACGGGGACGAGTACCCGGAGGAGAGACGGGCACCACCACCCCAACCCAGGGATAGGCCAAGGGACCGGGATGGGAGGTACTACGACGAGAGGACAGTGGACGAAAGAGAGAGGGAGAGGGACAGGAATGGATACGACTATGACTATGAGTGAGTTATCACTTGCGTTCTTCTTCCGATTGTTTGATTTCTCGCGAAACATGTAAATAAAGCATTTCTGCTCATCTTGCTCTGCTTCTATGCTGTACTGTGCCTGTTTCATTCGTTTAGTTAAGTATTCTGTTCACTTCTGTTCATTCATGGCTTCACTTTATGCATATACTGTGCTGGCACAATTGTACTTACAACATTTGTTATATTTCACGTCTTCATTCAGTGTTTGGTATTCAGATATCAGACCACAGGGCGGCCCAGGCCAGCAGCCCGAGAGCGGGAATATCCTCCTCCTGGCAGGGCAGGCGAATACTCTGACGCTGGCCGTGACTCAGATTACGGTAGCGGGCCTCCATACGACGCCAGAGACAGAACTGAGCGCGACGGATTTGAACGTCGTGCGGGACATCGCGGCTCTTTTCGTGAGCAGAGTTTCAAATTCTAGTCTCTCTCAGTCACGCATCGGTTTTGCATTTTTTACGACACTTAACTTCATTTGAGCCAAGGCTGTGTGCCGCATCACCCCGTTTTAACTCGTTGGCCAAACAAACGGTCAAATTTTAGGCAAAGGTGGCCGAGACTACATCGAGCAGTCGATTCGCGACGCAGTTCGCGAGCCACCCACAAAGATGATCGCCAAATTTGACTACAACCCAAAGGACTCTTCACCAAATCCTGACGCAGAGGTCAAGTTTCTGCTAGGCCTACAGCACAAGCGTCAATTACCGACAACTCCATTCTGCAATCGAGTTCTTTGCAGAGCATGGAGTTGAGCTTCCGGCAAGGCGAGCTGATCACGGTGTTTGGGGAGATGGACGAGGATGGATTCTTCATCGGCGAGCTTGGAGGCAAGCGCGGCCTCGTCCCCTCCAATTTCCTCGAGCCCTACAATGGTCGGGCCCCAGCGCAGCTGGCGGGACCCTCCAGTAGCGGAGGCCCTCTTCAGCTGCCGGCGCAGCCTTCAGCTCCAGTCCAGGTAACGGTTGCCTGCGCCTCTCCTCTCTCGGGCCGAGCGACCCTGTTGTCTCGTTCGCACGCTTCTCCACTGCCATCGTGAGCTACTCGCCCCACCCTCAGGCACCCGTTGTTGGCACGACGACGACTGGTGGTGGCGTGGGCCCACCCGCAGCTGCTGGAGACGCGAAACGAGCAGTGGTCTTCGCTGATGAGGGAGCCGCTGGAGGAGGAGGAAGCGGTGGCCTGCCTTACTCGCAGCAGAACCACGCCCCGCCGCAGCCCATGGGAGCCGTTCGTCAACCAGCCAGCGCTGCCAAACTGCCCCGGCAGACGAGTACCAGTAGCAGTGGCAGCAAGGCGGGTGCAGGCCCTGGAGCTGGAGGTCCAAAGGGTGCCAAGGCGACTGGAGCCGCTGGAGGGGCAGCTAAGACGGGCGCAGGAGGCGCAGCAAAGAAGACCAGCGATGGAAAGACGCCAGGCAGAAAAGTCAGCGAGGCGGCCAAGGCTGGAGGCCCAAAGACCGGCGGGGCTGGTGGAGGCGGCCTTCAAAAGGTGCTCAGGAAAATTGTCGAGTGACCCCTTTGTGTTCGCGTGTGGCTGTGTTTGGGTGGGAGTGTCGCCCCTTCTTCCACGAGTTGACAACGTGCTGTTGCCCAACTGAGACCACCAGAATAGTGTTGGATCCGTCTTTGAGCAGGTCGGCTTTGGATCGGTCTTCCATAGGCGACCTTCGTCTAGAGCGGCCGACTGAACGTGTGTGAGAGTTCCAGTTGAATCACTGCTATGTGTATAACGGCAGTTTTGTGCAAGCAACATTTTGAAACCCCTTTGAAACCTCAATTTCCTGTATTCAGAACACGAACAACCTTTACTCAACTGCTTGCAAGAATTCTCCCACTTGAAAGACTGCAATAAAATGATGGCTTGCTCACTGCTTTTGGTTGCCACCCTTGGTAGTCAACCTGCCTGTTTGTGCCTCCGCCAGGCAAGCTGTTAGGTTACAATAGTGGTGGACTGCTCATGCCGTGGAGTTCTGCTGACTGACCGTTTCAATTTGTGGTTTTCCCTGGTTTTCTGGGAAGCTTGCTGGCGTGTCGTCGTTCGCTTCCACAACACAACCACTCCGTTCTTCCTTCAGAGAAAGTAGCACCGCTTGGGGGCGAC
This sequence comes from Linhomoeus sp. GSCO2_2, assembly GCA_030248115.1. Classification (NCBI taxonomy): domain Eukaryota; kingdom Metazoa; phylum Nematoda; class Chromadorea; order Monhysterida; family Linhomoeidae; genus Linhomoeus; species Linhomoeus sp. GSCO2_2. Next base: position 13,492 of record JASAMZ010001448.1, on the reverse strand, counting down.
CTGGCAGCTGACCAGAGCCGAAGGCCTCAGTTTGGAGAAGGAGATCGCCAGACTGTGCCCTAACCCATCGTCGCAGATGTCTGTTGTCGTGTGGTCGTCGGCCCAGGACATGGCACAGCATCTGGGACGAGTTCCTGATCATCCTCTTCTGGCCTGGTCGGTCCACTGTTGCCGCCTCTAGCGACCACCGTTCTCTGTCGTCCCTGCTGCTGTGCTGTCTGCCAGAGTTGATGATGGTTGGGCCGCGCCTCGCCTCGCCTACCATGTGTAACCGGTGAATGCGAACGCGACAGTGTTCGTCGTCAGTCCACAGACGCTTCTCGTCGTCAGTCCACAGACGCTTCTTTGCTCTCCACCAACACGAAGCACTTCACAGACCTGTAGCAACCAACCAACACCACCTACCACTACAACAACACGCAGCTTGGGGTACACAGCAGCAGCAATGATTGTACGCGCTATATAGACGCACTTTATTGGTGACTAGAAACATAGCGGACGCCAAAACCCTCCCTGGAGAATGACTGGCCGTGGTGGTGCATACTGTACGTATGTATACTTTCTCGTCATCGCATGCACCGTAGAATGGCACTCATAAACTATCGACTTCGTCGACACAACAGATGAGCCACACAGGTAGAATGCTATTCTGAAACGAACGCACGTACAGTCCGGCTAATCTCAAACGTTCGCGTCAAGCGCGTTGGCTTGGACGGCGCGTTGTGCGTTATCGGTAATCTACCCAATCGCGACCTTGGCTGTTGGAGCATATTGGCTACCGTATGACACGCCGAGCGTTGACTTGCTGTATTGTGATCTCCGATCCCAAATACACACACACACGCACAAACCGTCGTCGCGTGATCCGGCTGCTCAAAATGGCGCACCACTACCGCTACTACTGAAGGCTTTTTGTCGCGCGTCGCGCGACAGATGTGATGGTTACCGTATACCGTGAGTGCGTAACTCGAGCGTCAAGCGGACGCGCGCCCCGCTTCGAATGAGTACCGTCTTATGACAATGTGATTGACTACAAACTTCGTTCTGCCGCGCTGTGTGCTGCTGAATTGGTCGGTCGTCTCTCTCTCTCTCTTTCTCTATCTCAGAGTAGGGCTTTCCGCTTATGTACTTATTATACACCAGTCGTTTCGTCTTTTCTCTCTGTCTCTCTCTCATGTGCCCTCCTCCGCTTCATTTCTCTTACGATCTGTCAGACTGAGAGAGTAAGCATCTTCTAGTCGAACAGAAGGCATCTTCTCCTCCGTTTTAGTGATACATACGTAGGTACGTATGACGGCGCCTTGTCCCGTGCTAGATGCCACCTAGAGACCTATGACCGGTCGTAGTAGGTAGTTGTGTCGTGACAACTGATAATACGGCTTCACGAGAATAAACCTGCCTAATGCAAGAACTCTGCCTTGGGCGTACATTCTAAGACAACCGGGGTGAATCCACGCAACTTTCGCAGTCACGCAAGCTGACACAAAGTTAATGTCATAGCTAAGCACTAAGCAGGCATTCGCTAAAGAACGATGCAAGGGTTCGAGCTTTGACCCGTGTTTCTCCTGTATTGCGTTTGGTGTGACATTGTTGTGCGCGACGAGCTACTCGAGCTTCAAGTTGACACTTGACAGCGCTTTTAGCGCAGCCGAACAACACGCAAAGCGCCACTGAAACTGGGAGAATGTACTTAGTTACGACGCAAGAGGAGAGGAAGTGGTAGAACTATTGCTCACTCGGTGGGTTATCGATTTTCTAGCCGCCACCGCGCGTCGCGTTCGATACACGGCGGCTGTCATAGTATTGCGTGTGTGTATGGTGGCGACAGCGCTACAAGCGCTGGTGAGGATAGAGGAAAGGGGGAATGGGGGGGGGGGGGGGTTTAGAGCCTTGAATAGCGCGCGAGAGGGCGCTAGGCTAGTGGAGTGAGGGCTTTCAATAGCGGCTCTCTGGCGTGCGGTTTCCGAATGGAAAGTTGACCGAATTTGCGCACAAATTCGCTGATAAAATCGCGAAAAGATGGGCGACAAGGCGATCATCAGTGAGATTTTGGAGGCCAGCCACCTGACGGAGACCTATCACGCCATGACGGGGCGGAGATTTTTGAACGAGTGAGTTTCGTGTCGCTTTCTTATCAATGGATGGCGCGCAAAAACGTGGGAAAGCGGCGGCGCGCAGCTTGCTTGTGGGCGTGTCTGTGTGTGTCTTTCTTCTGGCCACCTACTACGTGTGTATGCGGCACTATGCAGATTCGAAAAGTGCGCTCGCCGCTCGCGCACCGCCAGCCGAGCGCTGGGAATCTCTGCGCACAGTCGTGTTTTCGCGACTATACTCGACGCACAGTGTCGTGTGACGTCGCCACTTCCCCTCGCAGCGCCCCGAGATCTCTTCTCGCTTGTGTGTGTGTGTGTGTGTACAGGCGGCCCTGCCTTTGCAGTGGCGATTTTCCGCCGTTGGTTCGATGTCGTGTATCCCCTTGCATAACTCGTGTAACCGTGTAAAGGCAAGAGGAAATGGCGGAGAACGAGAAGGCGGTCTTTGACAGGTTGGTGGGCAAAGGGTCCGCTGGACAGCCTTCGAGCAGTGTCAGATATGAGACCTTGGGCGATGGCAGAGACTCGCCGATGATTGGAGGGACGGAGGAGCCCCAAGTCAACTTCGGCACGCTTGGCGCAATGCAGAAGAAGCCTCCGGACGAGGGTGAGGAGCCATTTCGGTGTACTTTGACGTTTTGTGTGGTTTTGGTGGTCGTTGGTTCTTCTGGTGTTCGTTTTTTGGTGGGCATCTTTGACGGAGCGGGTTTCTTGCGCGTTTGAGCGAAAGTTGCGCGCTTGCGTCTGAAAATGGGGCCTCTGCAGCAGCAGCAGCAACTTCTTTTCGTGTGGCATTTCCCACGACGTCAACATCAGCCGACGTGCTCTTCCGAGTCGACGATCAAAGTGAGGACGAGGATGAAGGAAACTTGTCAGATGATGACCAAAGCGGACTCTTTCCCCTGCTGAACGCGACCGGACTAAACGTGGAAGATTCCGATGGTATGAGGAAGGAACCGAGATGAGCAACTGGTGCTGGGTGCAGGCCGAAAACGCAACAACTAACACTTCGGGAAGCCGCTGTGCGCAGCCTGCGAACGGAACATCGCTGAGGCCAGGAATGTGGCTGGCCCTATGCATAACAGAGAGCTAACTATACAATAGCGCAAGACTTCCCCGCACGCTCGCTTTGGTGTTACAAATGTGCTTCGCTGCTTCTTCTGCTTCGCTGTTGCTTGTGGTTGATGACCATATCACGGCAATGAGAATAGTGGCGTCCCCTTGCTTGACCCGTGACAACGCCGCCTACCAGATAAGGATACCCTTACACCCTTCAGACACGTTCACTGTGGACCAAGCAGTCGACGCCTTTGGCTTCGGCATGTTCCAAGTCAAGCTTTCACTTTTGACCGGCGTCGCCTGGGTACGGTAGCTCGAATTCGCATACCGTAACTCGAATATTCGTTCTGTTATTGATGTCTGCGTGTGGGTAAATCAAAGAATTTGTGTACCGTAGTGCGCATTTGCATATTGCTGCTGAATCCTTCAGATGGCCGACGCCATGGAAATGATGATATTATCAATCTTGTCCCCTGCGCTTCACTGCGAATGGTGGCTGCCGAGCTTTCAGCAGGCTTTGATTACTACGGTATTGTGTGAGGATCTGAATATTTCAACAATACCTCAACACGATATTGATGGCATGTTTTAGGTGGTCTTTAGCGGTATGATGCTCAGCTCCACAATGTGGGGCAACGTCTGCGACAAGTATGGCAGGAAAACGGTGAGGTTTACAGTTTTTCACCACTGAAGACTTCAAAGTTCACGTGTAGCTTTGAATTTCAGGGTCTAATACTCTGTACTGTGGTGACGTTTTATTTTGGCCTTTTGAGCGCTGCGGCGCCAACTTTCTACTGGATGCTGATTCTTCGGGGCTTGACAGGCTTTGGCATTGGAGGGGTGCCGCAATCGTAAGTGGATGGCTTGATTGTTTGATCGACCATCTTCAATCATAACGCTTTACGGTGTTTTGTAATATTTAGCGTCACATTGTATGCGGAATTTCTTCCATCGGCACACCGGGCGAAATGTGTCGTCATGATTGAGGTGAGGATTTTCTCGTTCTGTCGCACAGTCATGCATAGCTACATCACACATCACACTGTAACACCAAATACACCTCTCATGCATAGTGGCTGAGAGCTGTGACCGAAGCCCCGTAGTTCTTGTCTCTCTGTAGTGTGAGTTCTCACATCAGTGAAGTTGGTGCAATTCCATCAAATTGCTGAGTAGGTGTGTAAAGGACACACCTAAGCTGCAGTTGTGTACCATTCACCACTAACTCAGGTTTTCTGGGCCATAGGGGCCTTCTTCGAGGCGGCCATGGCATACTTTATTATGGAATCTCTGGGCTGGCGCTGGCTGCTCGCCTTCTCAGCACTTCCCTTGCTCTTCTTTGGCGTGGGATGCGCTGTGGGTAACTAAACCCAAATTAGTGTTTACCGTTGTCAATGCACATGAGTACTAAGAGTACCAAAGAGTGTCACAGTTTGATTCAATCTGTGTTAAATATATTCAGAACTAGACAGAATTACTAAACGCGTCGTGCATGGTAGGTCTAGGGTTTTCTTGACTGTACATGAACCCTCTCTAACCCAGTTTTCAGTGGCTGCCAGAATCCGCCCGCTACCAGGTGGCCTGTGGCCAAACGAAGCAGGCCTACGCCACACTGCAGAGGGTCGCTCAGGAGAACAAGAAGCCCATGCTCGTTGGCAAATTGGTGGAATCTCACGCGCAAGTTGGTTTTGATTTTGTGATGATTTTTTGTGAGTAGACATCGATATGCTCTGTTGAGGACGAGAAGCGAGGGCGCATAGTCGACCTGTTCGTGGAGGAGTACAGAGCGACCACCATACTCTTGTGGTTTCTATGGTGAGAAGATTCGTACAAGTGTTTGCGTGCATACTGCACAATTTGTATGTACAATGTGTTTGCATGTACAATTTCAATGCAATTAATGACTCTGCAGGGCTGCCAACGCCTTCAGCTACTATGGCATTGTGCTCTTTACGACCGAGCTATTTGAGACGGGCGATAAGTGTCATGGTATGTACTCACATTGCTAATTTTTTTTCCTTCGTGGCAAAATACCTCTGCTGACTTTTGTCCCCAGGCGGCAGTGTCGGGAGGGACGAAGGCAGCTGCCCTCTCGAATGCAAAAAGTTGACGAGTGGAGATTATCTGGACCTCCTGTACACAACGCTGGCCGAATTTCCTGGTAGAATTCAAGAATTTGTCTGCGAAATTTGATTTTTAATAAATCTTTTTCACGAATATTAGGTGTACTGGTGACGGCAATAGTCATAGAGTGGCTGGGCCGCAAGAAGACGATGGCCTTTGAATTTGTGGTGTTCTCATTCTTCGTCTTCCTTCTGTACCTCTGTTTGGACAGGTGTGACCGTTCTTCTTTTTGTATGTCAAAATTTGTCATTCAAAATAAAATTTTTCCACTTTAGGTTCTCGGTGAACTTGTTCATTTTCGTCGCGAGAGCCAGCATCTCTGGCGCCTTCCAGGCTGCCTATGTCTACACTCCGGAAGTATGCTTGGGAAGTTTTGAAATTGGCGCAATTTGGACGTTCAAAGGTGACAACACCTTAATTTTCAGGTGTATCCCACAACTCTGAGAGCAGTAGGCCTAGGAAGCTGCAGTGGTATGGCCCGTCTGGGTGCCATTGTCACCCCATTCGTGGCACAGGTATGTCTTTGTGTCTTATGTTGTCACTGTACATGAGTGCATTCCATTGTGCGTACATATGTTTGAACTTTTAGGTGTTCACGGACATTTCGGTGAACCTCCCTGTCACCATCTATGGTGTGACCACTGTCCTGGGCTGCATAGGAGCCCTTCTGCTTCCCATTGAGACCAAGGGCCGGGAAATGAAGGCAAGTTGTGTCTGATTTGTTAAAATTTCCAAAAATATGTTGCATTCCTAACTAATTGATGGGTTACTTGTAACATTGATGGGCATTTAATTTTGTATGTTGGCTAATACGTGCTTCAGTAGCACACGCTTGAAGGTCTGATGCGAGCTGTGGTTGAACGATTTCACAAACCAAGTAGTGACTATGTACCCTTACTATACCTCATTATGAGACCCTTCAACATAAATAATTCAGGACTCGCATTCTTCAAACGCGCTTCACTGAGGCTCAGTGGCAAACTCTTACAGTGCTGATGACAAACAGGATGGAAAAAGTTTCTTGTCATGCTCTCATTTTCTCTGGTGAAAAGAGGCATTTCACTCCTCTCGAGACTGTGATAATCTCTTTCTGTGCGTTCTCACTTGTTTTCCCTGTGACAAGATATTCAGCCTTGCTTTCGCCCACAGTTGAAGAGGGGGAGTTCTCTTTATATGCGAATGACCCATCACAGAAGCGAACGAACCATACCCTCCACCCGAAGTAGTCAGAGGCGCGCACAACAGTCACACAAGTACTCAAAACTCATTCGGTCAACAAAATTGCACAAACGAAACAAACGAGAAGAAAGACCCATACTGTCACGTTTGGAGTGTCGTCCGCGAGGTACCCACAAACTCTCAAAAGCATCACATTTTTTCCCAGCTTCTAGCCCACGATCTTCCCGCTGGAACTCAGCGTCTCCAGGCACTTGATTTGTCTCCTCTTGACCATTCTCCTTCTCGAGTAGATCAGGTAGAGCGCGCCGGCCAAGCAGCCGGCGAAACAGATCACTGCCAGCAGTGTTGAAATGATGAACAGTGCGGTGGAGATGCACTGGCGATTTTGGCTGTAGACTGGTGATGAGACACCGTCGCGCGAGAGGGAATTGGCGACGTCGTCAGGATAGTAGAAGTCTGCAAGGGTGTAGTACATAATACTGTAAATCCGGAAAGTTCGGACATGAAAAACCTCGGACTGTTCGGACATTAACCCTTTGTCCGAACTTTTTTCATACCCGAATAGGCAATTTTACCTACAGTACAGTTCTTTGGAAGCTCCGAGAAGACTTTTGTCCGAACTTTTTCATATCCGAATAAGGATCTATGGGCTTTGTCCGAACATTTCTCTGTCCGAGCTTTTCCGATTTACAGCATACAAATCGGCTCTACTCACGTTGAGTGGCGCTCATTGGCTACTGTAAGCGGTGAAACGGGCGATGTACCTTCAGTGTACTGTACTGTAGTTGTATGTAAGGCACATACAGTGTACGTGTAGGTACTGTATGTACTGTAGCTTTCTGTAAACGTAATTTAAATGAAGTCGTCTGCAAGGGTGCAAGAAGTACTGCGATTAGTGGCTACGCACTATAAGGGGCGTTGTATCTGCATGTACAGTAGCTGTATACAGACGTACGTAGGTACATAACAATGTATTTACACAAATGTGTACTGTAGTAAAGGTACAGGGTTTTTTTATAGATGAGTGTTTTTCGTTCGGCCCGATTTTGTACAAAACTGCAGCTGATATCGATGAAATATTAACACAATAATAGAAAGGCTTTGGCATTTTGTATGTTAGGTGCCCAGCTCAATTTGTCTTGTAATGCACAAATTACAGGGTGTCAAAGTTGAGGTCGAAAATCTCACGATCGGCCGACTTTGAAGCACGATAACTCGCAGTTGCCTTCGAATTTTTGGACGCGGTAAATTGCATCTGAAAGGCCTTTAAACAAGTTTTAATTTGCCACAAGAACGAACTTTCCATGTGGTATAACGGCCGAGCTACAACTAGTCAAAATTTCCGATAACTCGTTCTGGAGCGGCACAGGCCGTCATCCGCTGAGAAAGGCGGCCTCTGGCCCATGCTAAGAACTTTGACTAGTTGTAGCTCGGCCGTTAGACCACCTGGAAAGTTCGTTCTCGTGGCAAATTAAAGCTTGTTTAAAGGCCTTTCAGATGCAATTTGCCGCGTCCAACAAGCTCCGGTATTAAAAAGTTGAGTTTGTATTCTGACTGACATTGCATTGAGTTGCGTTCTTTCTGCAGAGAGTGCGTGAGCTCATCGCCCGCATTGCTCCGCTTTGTGAGCCCCCGCTTCGCAAGAGAGTATTGCATAGCAATATTGATTTCGCCCGCGATTTGGCTTTTAGAGCAAGACCATCCCTCTTTCAAGCAACGTTTTTAAAAAGTGACAAAAAACTTGTACATAGCGATGCATATAAAAACTAATCCTGAGTTAATTTTTGTTTTTTACCTAGTTAAAAAACTGGAGCTGAGTTACTTTTTGTTTTTTACCTGGTTAAAAAACTCAACCTGAGTTAATTTTTTAATCAAAAACTAGTTTTTTAACTGAGCAGTTTAAAATTAGTTTTTGAACTGCAGTGCTTCAGTCACAAAGTCCCGCAAATTGAGTCTTGTCATTCCTGAAAAACCATTCACGTGGCCGATTTGGCCTATGTCGGAGGTGGCTTTGTGATAGTGAGACAAGTTTCAGACAAATTTTGGAGAATTACTGACAGTTCTGATTGTCATAATCAGTCAAAAGCACATTTCTAGTGTGATATAATTAAAAAACTGTTAAAAAACTGGCTGGCTCTAGTTACTTTTTTAACTGCAGTTAAAAAACTAACCCAAAATTAGTTAATTTTTGTGAGTTTTTTAACAGCTAGTTGGTAAAAAACTCCAAAATTAGTTTAGTTTAGTTTTTAGTTTTGTAACTCGGAGTTTTTATATGCATCGCTACTTGTACAACTTTTGGCAAACAATTGACAGAGCACAAAACAGCGCACTACGAGCAATTAAACCGTGTCGCACTTCTGCATGTAGTAAAGAGTGATCTTAGTGTTAAAATATCGAGAATGGCGTTTTCTGCGGTGCGTGCTTGCGTTATTGACAAATGTTTTGTTGCCGCATGAAAGAGCACGCCGAGAGCATACACCTGACGTGTCGATTGCGGCTCTACGGCGTAAGACGAGCGAGTTAGAGCCGTTTTGTGCTTTTGTACCTTCGAGTTACTGTCGCGAAATTCAAACTTTTGAGTTTCAACCAATAGGGGAACAAATGATCAGTGAGTCGGGAGCTATCCAAAAAGCTCGAGATCCTCTCTCTACGGCGCAAGTTGAGCGCGTTAGAGCGATTTTAGCGTCAAAATGCCGAGAATGGCGTTTTCCACGGTGCGTATTTGCGTCATTAGAAACTTTTGCAGTCGCATGAAAGAACACGTCGAGAGCTTTCACCTGACGTGTCGATTGCCGCTCTACGACGTAACACGAGCGAGTTAGAGCCGTTTTGCGTTTTGACCTTCGGGCTACTGTAGCGCGCGCAATTCAAACTTTTGAATTTCGAAACCTCTTAGCGGAATGATCAGTGAGTCGAGACCTATCCGTAGAGCCCAAAATCTCCGCTCTACGACTTTCCAACGCCGAGATCTGAGAGCGTTACGTACGCACGGACGCACGCACGCACGCACGCACGCACGCACGCCGAGCTCTCGTATGGTGTCGCCCGCCTGAGGGCGCGCGAAAAAATTCGAAGGCAACTGCGAGTTATCGTGATTCAAAGTCGGCCGATCGTGAGATTTTCGACCTCAACTTTGACACCCTGTAATTTGTGCATTACAAGACAAATTGAGCTGGGCACCTAACATACAAAATGCCAAAGCCTTTCTATTATTGTGTTAAAATTTCATCGATATCGGCTGCAGTTTTATACAAAATCGGGCCGAACGAAAAACGCTCATCTAAAAAAACCCTGTAGATACATAACAATGCACATGTAGGCCAGATAGAGGAGCTGCAGCAATACGGAGCTCAGCAGGCTCTCCAGACCAAATTTTGGTGTGACATGCACAAGTTAAAGAGAAATTCGTGGGACACGCCTTGTCATCGCTGCAGTACCCACGCAGTATTCACCTTCCTCCCCCTCCTCCCGCATCAGTGACGCGTCCCTGACCAGAGTCCATCTTTTCAATGCCAGATCCGCCTCCACCTCCTCCTCAGTGTCCCTGATAATCAGCACTGTGGAATAGGTGGGCTCCTGATTGGAGAGGACCGCTAGAGATGGCGGCTGGTGATTGTGTGATAAGGAGGATGAGGACACGTCCCTCTTTTGGAGATAACGTCGGTGGTAACGGTGCCTCAGGCGATTCCTGAAGCGCTCCAGGCGGCGCTGGCGGCAGTCGACCTGGGGTGGGAAACGATGTTCCTTTTGTTTCTACTTCACTATACACGGTAATTCTATGGTGATTCTTCATCTGGCATGCCTGGTTTTGTTGGACACCAATCTCTGTTTTCCTCTGAATAAGCCTGTACCTATGTATACCAACAGTTTCTTTTTGCGAAAACAAAGCGCACCTGATCTTCGCAGCTCTCTATGCAGGCAGCGCAGTCGCACTGAAATCTCACGTGCGAACTATCGGGCCATTTGAATGAGCGAAAATCGGCAAATATGGACGAGGGCGAATCGCGAGACCTAGAAATAGTGCACCCTTACGCAAGTGCAGAAATTACATTCCTCTATCAATTAATTACCAGTCGGGAAATATCTCTGGGTCAATGGCGCAACCCTTGTCGTCTGTCAGAGCGTACGTCTCTCCGTTGTCCATATTTACGGCGAAACAGTTCCTCGCGCGAACTGCGTAGATGTCTGTAATGATAGAACGTCAGCTCAAAAGTAAAAGGTAGAACGACAGTGTCTAGCCTACAGATTCTCAGCCGTCTGTAAACTGCAAGCATGGTTGGTAGACTACGCTACGGTGCATATTAGGGAGTTGTTTGTGAGTCGCCACCGAACCCAAGTTTTTCCTCAATCTACAGGGTGGGCCACCGAAAACCCTCGCTCTTTGTCGGCTTGTATCTCTTGCGTGGGTTGCTTGATTTGGCTCAAACTTTGAGTGATTATGGTACGTATATTACCTTGAAGATGTGCCAAGTTTCACTAACTTTGCTAAACCAACGAGCAAGCTAGAATGAGTAACACAAAGATCAATGGGTTTCAAGGTGACCGTCGCTCTGGGCAATGCACAAATCATACCGGAATAACCTGAAACTTGTAGCGATTGTTGCGAAGTTCCTTCTTTATCGTGTCTCAAAATATAAGCTTGCTGAATTGAGTATGGCGATAGTTACAGTAGTTTCAGTTGATGACGTCGCAACACTTGGGGAGCATTTGGACAACTTTGACACTTTGTAACTTATAGCTTAGGGGTCGCAGCAACGTGAGACGACAACTAGGATACTCGGGACAATTTCCTCTATCACATATCCAAAAATCAGCAAAATCGGAGAGGGTCGAAAATTTGTGTCTAGTTCATCGTCGACTGTCTCGGGAAGGGTGTCTCAAATTTGTCAACCCACTAACCGAGCAACGAAGCTGAAACTTGGCACATCTTTAAGTTAATATCTATACCATAATCGTTCAAAGTTTGAGCCAAATCGGTCAGCGCATGAGAGAGATATAAGCCGACAAAGAGCGAGGGTTTTCGGTGGCCCACCCTGTACATAGTTACTTCCGGCCACGCGGCTACGTAATCATTTAGAAGTGAATGAAGGAGGCAATAGACACACCAAACTGAAGTCTGTACACAGCTAGACGAAGCAGACCAATTGCGCACAAACCCGCGGGAGTGACGTCCAACTGCAGGCGAAGCATCGACCCAACTGAAGCTTCCTTTATTGGCTGGCCGGTCTCTGCGCTGAGCACTTTGAGCAGGCACTCCCCTGTGGGGCCACCCTGTAGAATGCTGCTCGCCGTCGTCAGCGAACTGAAACTGTGCGTCTTTGAGTAGGTGCAATGTGTAAATGACGCACCACGTAGAGGCGCGGGAGCGAGCGAGCACGCGCGCACGCACGCACGCACGCACGCACGCACGCACGCACGCACGCACGCACGCACCCACGCGCACAATCGACCGAAACCTCGTGCGTCGAATCAGCAATGAGTAAGCTACGCACCGCCGTTTGCACACAGCTAATTACTGACCTAACGTTGAAGTGGCTCATCAGCATTTTGGTTCCGCCAGGATAGGTGCAAGTGAGGTCGTAGGCGTCCGCTTTGTCCGTTACGAACCACTTGTGTCTCTGCACGACGATCGTGACGGCGAAAGTGGCCTGAAATTCATAAAAATATGCATAGAAACAAGGTCGAATCTACAGGGTTTTTTTTTAGGTGACCACATTTTGTTTTCGAATAACTTTTGTGAGTGGTAACCAAAATATGTGAAACTTGGCACAAAGATAGACCTATGTATAAGGTTTTGTTACGAATTGATTTCGTCGAAATTGGTTTACCCGTTAGCAAACCGCGGCGCGTCCCGCTAGGGCACTCGTTTCGCCGACCTCGGCGTCTTTGCCTCATTATAACTTGAGCCAGGTGAGAGATATTGAGACGCGGGTTGTACGGTTAGAAAGCCAAGAAATAAGCTTTAATTTGCTGTACAATATGGCTTGATTCAACTGCTCGTTGCCGAGAAAAACGCAATGCGATACGTTGACGGAAACGAAAATCGGCCCCGCGCCACCGTGGCCAGCTTCTCCTCCACGTCATGGGCTCGCTCCGCCCGATTCGGGTGAATTGTCGCTTGCTTCTTCTTCCGCATAGGCCATTGTTTCTTGCCGTCAATACACCAAATTAAAGCTTATTTTCTCGGCTTTCTAACCGTACAACCCACGTCTCAATATCTCTCACCTGGCTCAAGTTATAGTGAGGCAAAGACGCCGAGGTCGGCGAAATGAGTGCCCTTGCGGGTCGCGCCGCGGTTTGCTAACGGGTAAACCAATTTCGACGAAATCAATTCGTAGCAAAACCTTATACATAGGTCTATCTTTGTGCCAAGTTTCACATATTTTCGTTGCCCCTTGCAAAAGTTATTCGAAAACAAAATGTGGTCACCTAAAAAAAAACCCTGTATTTCATTCAAATGTCAGAAAGTCTGCCCACCGGCCCAACTCTCTTGACGTCGCAGTGGGCGAAGGGGGCTTTGAAGCGAAGAGTGGTTTTACCGCCAGTATCGTTGGCAAAGTCCCTCTGACAGAAGGGATTCGAGCTCTGCGACAGGACGTAGACCCGTCCGCTGAACCTCTCTGTCAGATTGAACAGTTGCAGCTCGATGCCGTCCGGTTGACAAAGGACTGGAATGGAGGTGTTGTTTGTGGCTGCCACTCGGTGATAGTAGTAGTGCACGTGACACCAAGAGTACAGTATCACAAACAAAGGACCTAACAGTAGTTCTGCTTGGCAGGTTGTGTCATTGACGGCAACCGTTAGCTAAGTTTCGGTCGACAAACGACAAAACGACAAACTTGCTACTAACGACAAACGACAAACAAACATGTGCTCTGCATTCTGCAGTCGGCACCACCTTACTCCACTCTCCACACCCTTGACTGCCCTACACTCAATCAACCCTTAGTCGCTTGCGACTAGGCTGCACTCCACTCCACTCCTCTCCATTCCTGTGCACTCTACACTGCATCACGTGCACTCTTGACTTCTCTCCACTC
>JASAMZ010001447.1:0-11965 GCA_030248115.1 Linhomoeus sp. GSCO2_2 | reverse complement strand
CAGCAAATGGCTCCCATTAATTCTAACAACATAAAATCTCTATAAAATCTAATTTATTACAATTTTGACCAAATTCCCACCTAAAGGAGGGCACTCTATTCCCATCACTAGAAGGTCTCGCAACCGTATCACTGTCCGCGTCCAAATTTGTTGTCTTCCGACGAAAATTATTAGCGCTCGTTTTTGAATTGGCGCTTTTAGCGGTGCTTCGACGCGAATCGAGTTCTGCAATGATTTTTCAGAATTTGTAGCAAATTGAATTAACAAATAATATATTTGGAACGAATTGCAAAAAAATTGCAAAAAAATTGCATTGAATTGCAAAAAAAATAAATAATATATTTGGAACGAATTGCAACAACTACAGTCTAATATAATTTACCTATAGCAAAATAACTAAAAGTTACACAATTTAAAATCTATAGTAATACTGTAAAATAATTGTCACAAAAAATTGCAATAAATATGTGCGGTTTGATAAATGCAATGTGCGAAACAAAAATTAGATTACCCAAACGGAAGTTTTTGGAGGTGAAGAGAAAATTTATAGGTGTGCAATATTTTTCAATTTACAATTATATTTATACAAGAATTCGCAAAAACAAATCTCTGTTGAGCGGATATAAGCCGGACATTGTAAAACACACCACAAAACTTGGAAAAACATTCACATAACCCATAAACCTGCACTAAAAAATTATCAATATTGCTTGCATCCCTAACTAATAATTTTCTGCTCGCGATTGATTTTGCATCGCATACTAAGATAACTCCGCCCGGGAAGCGTCCATTTTCGCGTACTAAGATTATTCATTCGGCGAATCATCCCGTACTAACATTTTCTTTCAGGGATCCATCCCGTATTGACCTAGACTGTCGGCGACCGGCCGGGCCCGCCACCAAATCGCGTACTAAGATTTTCTTTTGACTATGCATACCGTAAAGAAATCTTTTAGTACAGCATCTGGTATCTCATTCCTGTATTGAGCTTGGTATGCGCCATACAGTACCGGTTAGAGCCAGTGCTACATTTGCTGTGCTGGGTCGACGCCCTGGGACTCTCAGCGCCCCAAAAGAGTCCCGGGGACGACGACGACGACGACGACGACGACGACGACGACGACGACGACGACGACGACGACGCTTGTGTGGACGCCGTGAAACGTTCGATTCGTGCAGTGCTGTGGAACTGTCAATGTTAGTCGGTTGAGGTTGTGGAGACCCAAAAGTATATGAGTGCAGAAAGAACAGCTCGGCACTACACTTGCAGCTGTTATACCACAGGAGAATTCTCCGGCATAACACACCACGAAAGTTTTATTGCCCCTGCCTGTCACTTCCATTTTCGGCGGCATTGCACGATTTATGATTATTACAGCCATCAACGCAGACATTTTTCTGTCTCTCTGCAGACGTTTTCTGTCAGCCGTTTTCATCAGGACCCGTTTGTATTGCTCTGCCTGTCTGCCTACTTGTGCTGCCGTCCCTTATAGTAGGTAAAAATTCTCCGTTGAGTGCATCAAAGTTCTTTGGAACAGTATGGCAAATGAACAAATGGCTTCGGACATGCTGTTGCCTCAAGAGCATTGTCCGTCGAGCTGCACCAAATGCCTGGCCTGGCCTGGCCGTAGCTAAAGAGCGTAGTTGAATATAGAAGTTGTAGTGGTGTCGTAGTATAGTCTGACTCTTACATGTTGTATGACGACTGCAGTACGATGTTCAACCCGCTCTAGCTAGGTACTTGGAAATACGGTATATTGTGTGTGGATGGTGGAATGGATGGCCTGATAAATGTGTTCTAATTCAGCAATCAGAAGAGGAAGACGCAGTATCGGCACTTCAAGATGCGCTGTTGGCCCCTCGGAGCCGCGTGGTTCTTCCTGCTGGACTGTTCCATCGTCAACTGCGTCATCCTGGCGCAGCAGGACAAAACCAACTTGAAGAATGCCGCCGCCAAAGGGCTGATGGTGGAGCAGCTGCTGGAGCTGACCACCTCGTCGACCACCCTGGCGAAGAACCCCATAGCGTGTCCCGTGCGGGTCAGGCTGAGTGGCGCAGAGCTGGAGAAGGTCAGGTACCAGTGGGAGCTCGGCCACTGGCCCCGAAAGGGCAGCAGAAGATTGTGCAAAAGATGCGCCGGCGATAAGAAGAAGTCGATGTACTACTGTAGCGCTTGCGGTGTGAGCCTGCACGTCGGCTGCTTTGAGTCGTTTCACAGCCGAAATGGCTGACACTTGAATAGAAAAGTGTGAGAAACACTAGAAAGCACCGTAATCCACATAAGATTAATATTTACACATTCAAAGCCTAATAAGTTGGATAGAATACATCTCACTCAACGGAAAAGTAAGTAAGCGACACAGTGTGATCGGATAAAGAGATTAACTTAGTACGCGAATTAGAACCGGTCGCTGATAGAGAAGGCCCGGTCGTGTAAAGAAAATCACAATACTGGAATGGATTAGGATGATACGGGATTCATATACGTGATCCAGTATTGAGAAATCTCACTATGGGAATCCAGGCCGGATGGCGGGTTGAGTGAAACTTAGTACGGGAATCGTCTCAAATCGCGCACTGAGAAATCTCATTATGGGAAAAAAATTATCGATACTAGATGAGTACCCTACTAAGATAATAGTATGGGATAAGTACCGTGTCGAGAAGGATGCATGGCGAAAACCCCAAATTTTGATAGCTGATTCAGAGGCCATTTATGGACTAATGCTGGTTTATGGGATAAACATGAAAAGCATAGTAAAACAGAAAAATTGTGTAAATTGACAAAATAGCACAATTATTTAATCAAAACCTCACCCAAATCCCGAATTCTGTCCTGGCACTCGTGCAAATTCTTCATCATTTTTTCTTTCAAATTAGTGGCTTTTTTGAATTTTTCCGGATATTTTTCCAAATTGGAAATATCCAAATCGATTCCCTTTTCCAAATACCGTACTCCCTTCTTGTAGAGATCGCAGGCGCGCTTGCGCCGGTTGACAGCTGGAGAAAATAAGGGAAAAGTTTGGTTAGTGTTTCTAATAAATGCCCCCAATACATCTCGAATATCCCCCCCCCCCCCCCCCCACTAGCGCAACCTTGAATAGTATTCCCTTCCCAAGTTCAATAAGCGCCCCACCCCACACCAAATAGGCACCGCCCCCACTCTTACGAATAAGCACACCGTCTCAAATAAGCACCGAAAATCAGACAGACCCCCCACTCAAATAAGCGCCCCCTCAACTCAAATAAACAGCCCCAAAATTGAACTCCCCATAAATTAGCACACCCCTAGCAGCATCAACAAAGAACGCCCTCAAATAAGCACACCACCGAAAATAACTACCAAATACCTACCATTATACTCGCATACATCCTCCCCCTTTTGACTCGTCACTGCAGCACATTCAGAATTCCCACCAAGTTTCTTACAAATTCGAAAGTCACACCCACCATCGAATAAGCACACCCTTCTCAAATGAATACACCCTCACCCCCAACCCCCCCCCCCCCCCCCCCCCCGAAGTCTCCCAGTCCTACGTACTCAATCTACTCTACGCACTCATCGCTCAAATTACACCAAACCTCAAACAAGCACACCCCAAATATCAAATAATCGCACCATGCGTCTCGTCGAGGCAGTTCTCGTCCACCTCCAAGGCTTCACAAATCAGTGTGAAGGCCTTCTTGTGACACGATTGGAGCTCCTCCATTGCTTATTGGTGGATTTTGTTCTCTGTTACATGGCAGAATTGTGGTGCAGTTGTGCTTGGGTTTGTGGTAATACTTGTGATCGAATGACGAGAAACTGGTGGAAGGGAGGGCGATGTAAGGGAGCGACATGGAGGGTAAGAGACAGAGGTAGAGGGGGAGAGGGGGGGCGGGAGGTGTGGGCGCTGGGGGAAGGGAGAGGGGAGGTGGCAAATGTATGTGAGGGAGTGCAAGAGGGGAAATTAGGATGGGGTCGGGGCCTGTAACCGGGGGGAGGGGGGCGCTGGGTAAGCTCCCCCCCCCCCCAGCCGCAGGTGTCCCCCTCCCCCCTAGGATTTTCAAGCATTTTCCCCTGCAGCGCTTAAGAATGGCGAAAACGTCGCCTGCGGCGCTATATATTGGACGTTTTTGGCGAAAATTAAGCGATTTTCGGCACCTTTTAACCTATTTTTGCATTCTTTGCATTATTTTTTCTTGGTACTTATTGAGCAAAATTTTTTAGGTGGCTTGACCACCGCCTCCCCCCCCCCCCGCCAAGGTTGGCGCTTACACGTATGGTCGGGGAGGAGGTGAAAAGGGAGGGGGAGGGGGGGGGGGGGGAGGGGGCTGGGAGGAGAGTGGATGTGCGGTCGAAAGTGAATGACGACGTTATAAAAGCGATATACGCAAGCTACACTAGTCCACGATACACAATAATACCAAAAACTATTTATTCACCAGAAAACAACGGCCGAAATCGCGCAAAACGACACAAAATGCAACAGAATCAGCGAAATTGTCGAACTTATGAGGAGCTAGTGAGATTTTGCATCTTAGCCGCCTTATTATGACACCAAAAGGCACAAAATTGTGCATGGTATGGCCGAGAGCGATTGTCACGGCACTATTGTTAAGCAGGGGTGCAAACTGTAACATTTAAGAAACTATTTTGAAGCGAAATTGCGCAAAAAATGAATAAAATTGTGCACATTAAAGCCTAGGAATTAGTGCAGACCTAACAAAATGACAAAATTGTGCGCAAAAAAACACATACACCTTGAAAAACGGGATAAATGCATCCAATCAATTTTCCCCAACTTTTGTCATGATTCCACTTATTTTCCCACAATTTTCACGCTGTATTTCCACTATTTTCACTTGTGTTCGAGGTGTGTTGAAAATAATATTCATTGGCTTCCGAAGGCAGTTTCCAGCCGAACGCACTCAATTCCATTAGAAGCATTATCATCTGAAGGCAATTAAAAATTAGTGTAGAAAAAATTAAAATAAAAATAAGTTGCAATTTAAATAATAGTAACCGCCAGTCGTAAAAAAATGTTGCATTTAACTCCTGTAGGCAGTCAACTGCACTAATTTTCCTATAGAAGCATTATCATCTGAAAATAGTTACAAATTTATAGAATTACGACAATTGAAATAAAGTAGAAATCGCCACTCGCAAAGAAATTTAATGTTGCCTTTAAATATCTCTAAGCAAGCATAAATAGGACAAAATTCGCAAAATATTAGGGCATACATAATTTTTTATTTTGAAATAAAATAATAAAACATAATTCTAACTTCTAAAAATTTAATTTCAAAATAAAACCTCACCTTTCTACACCAGGGCTCCTTGGCGAGCACAAAAGAATCCCTTATGTTGTCCCTCAGAGCGGTCACCTACAATCAAATATCATAAATTTCTCACAAAATTACACAATTTTTCCATAAAAAACTCATACCTTATCCGGGCACTGCCTCTCCAAATCGTAGCCCACAGACAGAAGAGAGGAAATCACGCACTCCAACTAAAAATATAGCTTTGTAAAGTTAATTAGATTGCAAAAACGTATAAAAAAATTGCATCAATTTGCAGAAAATTTGTAAATTAGCAGAAATGGGCAAAAATGTGCAAAATGCTAAAGAAAGCAAGATTTCTGGTTTAGAATGTGTAAAAGTTGAGTAACACACTTGCTGCCGCTTTTGATGTAACATTTTCCTTGAATTAAAATTAGAACCATCAGCAAATTTACAAATTTTTATATTTGCAAAATTTGTCAAAACCTCCTCAATTTTGACGGTGTCCAAAGTGGAAGGCTTCAGCATCAGTTCGTAGCAATTGAACAGCATATCCACCAGCTCGCCTGCAAATATAAACATTTCAACAAACAAAAAACTTACAAATTAGTGTAAAATTACCAACAGTAAAAAATTACAAAATTGTCGCTGATTCTAACACGAACTGTCACAAACTGTCAAAATTCGTCAAAAATTGTCAGAAAAGGTGTAGAATCGTTTCAACATCTGACAATAAACACAAACAAAACAAACAAAAAATCCTAACTTTTAATTTTCAAATCCCTACCCTCATAAGTGAATCCCACAGCGGAGCAGAAGTCGCTCAGAAACGACAGAAAGGCCAGCCAGTATCTAAAATTAAATACAAAATGAAACAAGATTAAATTCAAAGAGACAAATATCACCTGCCAACAACATTGTTGATGCAAAATACCATTTTGTACAAAGCTCTTCAAAATAACCCTTTTAATAGAGAACGCCGCTTGCTTATTTCTCAAAGAACATTCTCTGGCGATGTTCTCTGGCTCTGAACCCTATCAAAACAAAATTCTCAAATAGCCCCAAATCTGACCTGAGTTCAGAAAATAGAAGTTATGCTTATATAGTCATTGCAGGTGTGCTGAACAACCTGGGCTGGTCCGTTTGGCCGAGAAGTGACCGTTCGGAAGATATTCATCAGCAAAGATGATCCATTCGAGCGTAACACGTTACTGTAAAAGAATAGCTTCTGTGCTGCTTTCCTCCGTTGGAACCTGCCTAATTTATGGTGCGTAACAATGACCACACTTCAGTGCGTTAAACAGTGGAGACCACTTTTGATGCGCGTCTTTAGTCGGTAGGTTCCTCCCCTGGGTGATTGGGGTGTAGTAACATGTTACGCCATGCTTTTTCACAGACTGACAAGCACTTTCAGTGGCAGTTAATCAACTGTGTAATTGCTAAAACAAATGACTGGGTGGTTGTTCATATGCCAATGAAATGCTGCTGTTGTAGTGAGGTCTTCCTGTGACTAGTGGTGCTGGTGTTCAAAGGTAGGACATTGGTAACACGTTACTGCACTGAATCTGCCCAGAATGAGAATCTGACCTGAGGTAGAATATTAGAAGGTGTGCATACATAGTACTTTTGGATGCAATGAGGAATGTTGGCTGGCCTGTATGGCTGAGAAGTTAGCTATTCAGCTGTTATTGGTCTCCAAAGATGAGCCATCTGGACATAACTCAGTACTTTGAAACACCTGCTCATATGCTGAATTTCCCTATTGCAACACATGTGACACAGAATGTTCTCCACTGTGTTCAACAGTGGAGGTTGCCGTTGATGCACATGTTTGGTCTGTAGGTTCCACCTATGGTTGGTTGTGGTCTAGTAACATGTTACTCCACCTCTGCTAACTGAATGATAGGCTCTTCTGTGGGAGTGATTGACTCTGTAGTTGCTAAAACAAGTCACCATGTGGTTGTACACATGCCAACGAAATGTTGTTATTGTGGTGAGGTCTTACTTGTGGCTTGTGGTGCTGGTGTTCAAAGGTCACACATTGGCAACATGTTACTGAGCTGAACCTGCCCAGAATGAGAATCTGACCTGAGGTAGAATATGAAAAAGGTGTGCTCAGATAGTACTTTTGGATGCTATGAGCAATGTTGGCTGGTCTGTTTGGCTGAGAAGTTAGCCATTCAGCTGTCATTGGTCTCCAAAGAGGAGCCATCTAGACATAACTCATTACTCTGAAACATTTGCTTATATGTTCTCTATTGCAGCATACTGGACTTGTGACACAGAATGTTCTCCACTTGTTTTGAGTGTTCTCCACTGTACGGTTGTTGTCTGTGCATGTGCTCCATCCCTGGTTTCAGATTATGGTTGGGTGGAATGTCTTCTAGTAACATGTTACTCTCCCTTGTTAGAGAAAGTTTGAATAGGTTTAAGGTTTCTATGGGCAATTGGTGAGTCATCATTCTTTAAATTGAGCAGTAATGCAATTCAGTGTGCAAGGGCTGCTGCTCATTCTGTACTGCTACTGTGTTTGTGTGATTTTGTCTGTTGTTCTGTAATATGATGTGATGATAACATGTTACTACCCAAATCCCATTTTATTTGAAGTCAGTAAACAAGTGGAGCTACTAACAATGTTTGTGCAAGTGAGAGGATGCATTGGTGCCCCTCCTCTGCATGGAATTGTTGATCTTATGGTGCCCTGCCTCTGCACTGCACTCTCCATTTTGTCATGTTGATAAGTAGTAACATGTTACTAAATGCAGTGAGCCCCCTCCCCACTTGAGGAGCTCTGCTGGAAAGAGAGCTTCATTGTCTCTGCTTGCCTTCTTGGGTTGCTCCTCAACTCAGGTCTTCCACCTGTCATGTCATCTTCATTGTAAATGCGGCCATTGATTATAAAGACAACATCAACAGAAGCGAAGTGACTGGCAGCTGACTGACTGGCCCTTCTGTAACAATTGCTAGTAACGTAACATGTTACTACCCCAAATCCTATTTCATAAGGAGTCAGTCAACAGGCGGGATTGCAAACAATGATTTCACAAATGAAAGAATTGCATGTGGTGCCCTTCCTCTGCATTG
Source organism: Linhomoeus sp. GSCO2_2 (assembly GCA_030248115.1). Taxonomy (NCBI): domain Eukaryota; kingdom Metazoa; phylum Nematoda; class Chromadorea; order Monhysterida; family Linhomoeidae; genus Linhomoeus; species Linhomoeus sp. GSCO2_2. The sequence continues at coordinate 3,616 of JASAMZ010001447.1, read as the reverse complement.
AAGTGTGGAAACTGCAGTGTGCCACCTCTGCATTGCTCTCCACATTTTGTAACGTTGATAAGTAGTAACATGTTACTGTATGAAGTGCCCCCCACACACACCACTTGAGGAACTCTGCCTCTCTGCAGAGTAGTCACTAGGGATGCCGTGTTGCCCCTCCTTGGCATAGAGTATAGCATGTTACTGCATGAAGTAACATGTTACTGTGTGCAACACTACCCTGACCCATCCCCCCCCCCCCTTGATGAACTCTGCTGGGGAGAAAACCTCCTTGTCTTGTTGGCCTTCTCCTCCACTCAGGCTTTCCACCTGTCATTTTCATTTGTTTGCCAATGGGGAGCAATTAGGAAGACATGAAGTTACACACTAAGGAGGTGACTCTCACTTCCTTGGCAAAGAACCGTAACTCGTTACTCAAACTATACAACCCATCAGACAAATTTCCAATTCAGTCTCCATGGGTCCTGTTTCACAGCCCCAACCAACACGACTTGCTTGTTGAGCAATGTCTCATGATGTCTTCACTGTTAAAAGACTATTGTCTATAATGGTCTATTGTGATGCACGCACTATTCCGTGGCACACAGTTTCACCTTGAAGAGCAGTAACAAGTTATGGCAAACATACTACAAGAGGGTGTAGGGCCTATGCAAGCTGACCATCTGTGCACAAGTGAGTTCAGCCACACCTCCATGCACACATCCATATTATAATGATTCATAACATGTTACTTCAAGTACGACTCTTCAGGCATGTGCCACCTTCGAAAATGTTAATGTGCACCCATTCTTCTGTCCCCAACCCGCAAGATTCATAGGAGAGTATGAAGCGATGTTCACTGACATGTTTAGACAATACTGTAACCCATTGCTATGAATTTCTCGCCTTGCTTCTCAGTTGTGCACTGAGTGATAGTAACTCGTTACGGTAAAAATCACATTTTGATGAGTTGTCGCCCACACAAAGGCAACTGCCAGTCTAGTTCGTATGGTAAATACTCAGTGGCGTGTGGTGGACACGTTGAGCTCAACAGCTCTGCGCCAACAACTACGTAGCTCGAGATCGGAGTTCGCTGTCACGAGTTACGCACAAAAATCAAGTTTTTCATTTACAACTCACGATCAGCAGCCTATGGAGGCACCGAAACTATGCCCTATTACTAAACCGAGGACGGCGCATACGCTCATTGCAAAAGGAGCGCTCCAACTACTACGTACAATGAAATCGGTTTTTGTAGTAACGAGTTACCCTGGCGCCCGGCGTTCTCTCCAGATGTTCTCTGGCGCCAGAGAACGGGCCAGATCTGGCCCGTTCTCTCGTAAAAGGGCTACGTCTCCATTCAAACATTCAAAACACAAAAACGTTTCACGTTTCGTGATAAGTATATTCTCAAACAGAAATTCACTACAAACTCCAAAATTTACTAATACTTCTAAAAAATTCACTGCTTGCGTTTCGCAACTTTAACTTTCACGCGTTCCTTGCTCAAAAACAAAAATTCCACATGTTTTAAATTAAATCGCGGCAAAATTCCACACATGTCTCATTTCAAATATTATAACTCACCTCAAATGTTGCTCCCTCAACCTTTCGCAGCACTCGAAATATTGCCCGCAAGCCTCCACTAAGCCCTGATGGAATTTCTCCCCGCTTTGAGGTACTGCCACCTAAATAATAAAATTTGTAAACAATTGCGCAAAATGTGTGTAAAAATTCTAAAATTTGTGATAAATATACACCTATTTGCAAAATTTTTAAACAATTGCGCAAAAAAATTGTGTAACCAGGCAAGTCGTCCGGGGGACGCAGTATACTCCACAAATTTGAACTCCTACGCACGGTGACTCCTCTGCTGTTATGGCCTCCTGGCATCCCCAATCGCAAAAGCAATGCTGAATTCGTGATCTACATCCCAAAATAGCCCAGATTCGACATACAACACCCCTAGTTTCCTATGGACTCCGGGAACTGAAATTCTACACTTAGGGTACAGACAGTAGCATACAAATTCGTCGTAGGTACGTTCAAACATCACCTATACACTGAACGGATGCCAAATTCGTAATCAGCGCCCCCGAAAACCCCGAAATCGAGCATAATATTGGCGAAGTCGACTCGACACCCAAAATTCAAACCGACGCGGCAGGGATACTGTAGCTCTGCAAACTTTTCAAAAACACTTTTCTGGGCCAGATTTAAGCGCAGAATCGTTTGAAACCACTTTTGGAATGATTCGGCAACGCATTCGAGCGCTATAGACGCCGAAATGCGAAAATCGCAATTTTCGACCCCAGAGTCGAAAAAGTCGCAGTGTAAGAAAGTTTTTTGTGTTTCGCCCGATTTTCTCCGTTCATGGCTCATTCGATAGAGGACATCCGGGAAGGAGCACCAAGAGTGGTCTCGCCGCTCTAGCTGCTACCTAGCTCGCACAACAGCCCTTCAAAGTCGACCCGGGGCCAAAATTCGCAAATTTTTCAAATTTGGCGCCAAAATGGGTCCCGCAGCGATCCAATTCTTCTTTTGCGTGTTCGGCACTATCGAGGGCTACAACATATCAAAAGATAGTATATACCATTATATGCAACTTTTTCGAGTTCTACCCTGTGTAACCCATTTTTCAGTACTTTGAAAATTTAAATTTTTGAATTTCCCGCCAACGGGCTCCCGGAGCGTGACCCCATATGTCGTGCAGGTTGCCCACCTACTAGGCCTACCCAACGCAAAAAACCGTTTGCAAATCGGCTGCTTCATGCGCGAACGCCATCCGGTTAAAATTACTGCGTTTCGAGCACAATCGCTATATACTCCACACTTTTTTGTGGAGTATAAAAATGTGCAAAAATTGTACAAATTTTGCAACAATTTCAAAAAGGCGGTACACAATTGAAATATGTTTACAAACAAATTGTAAGCATTTATTATAACAAATTCTAAACATTACACCAAATCTGCAAAAAAAGTTATACAAATTTAAAGCTTATACACATCTGTGTCAAAATTGTGCCACAAAGTCCTTAATTTCCCGTACTAATGCAAAATTGTGAAAAATTATGCAACAGGACAAAATAGGCAATTGCAATAGACTGGCTACTATTTCCATACATAAATAGGCAATTCCATACAACAACAAAACCCCAGCTCTCTCACCAAAGCGACGCATAGTCTAGCCACCCCTTTGCTTGTCAAGCCCCCCTCAATAGCCGACTGAACCAACAATTGAGCCGTGGCCGCCGCCAATTCGTTCGACTCAAAATCCCCTAAAATTATGCAAAATTGTCAAAATTATCACTAAAATAAATATAATATATGGAGGGGGGAGGGATGGAGGGAGAGAGAGGGAGGGAGGGAGACAATTCACCGCAAAATAAAGTTACAAATTATTCCATACCTTCAATAAATCTGGCGACAAATTCATTCTCTCCAGGTAACCCCAATCTGCCAAATAAACCTCTAATTTCCTGTAAATCCTTGGTTTTCAGTTGCTTCGCGCCTTTGCTGAGTCTGAAATTGTGCAAAATTTGTGTCAAAACACAAAAGTTTTCCATTTTGTCTCGAAAACCTCACAGTTTCGGAGGTGAGACGCTTGGCGTGGCACTCTTAGGCCTGTTTTGAGGAA
>JASAMZ010001446.1:0-17871 GCA_030248115.1 Linhomoeus sp. GSCO2_2 | reverse complement strand
ACAAGTGATACGTGACACTCCTTGAGTGTCAGATAGGCACTCCGCGTGATTGTTTTAGCAGACGGGGGCACAGAAACTCCAACAAGTGTTGCATTCCTTAAATTTGTTTGTTCCCAATTTCTTCAGTGTAGAACTAGCCGGGGTGGGCCTAAGCAGATGCCATACACTTAGAGGCTGATGTGGCGCAAGTGACGCATTGGAGCAGCAGGCTGTATCGACAACGATGAGTGCAGGCTGTACTGACCGCTGACTGTCTATAGCCACTCACAATGTAGAATGCCAGCGGCGCCCCAATTGTACAGGCGCGCCTTATCTACGCTACACAGCGGGGGCTCCCCCGCTGGGGTGGACGGCGTCGGTGCTACAGTACGATGCTCCTATTATAACTCGGTTCGATTGCGCGTGCGTAGACGCCTTTCTCAGCGCGTCTTATATGGACGGCGTATTGTAGGCTGTTGATCAAAATCAATGGCGGACGGTATTTTCGGAATTTCGCGAAATTTTACAGAGCGTGAGTATTCGACCAAAATCGCCAAACAAACGCCAGATTTGTGTTCTGCGGCATCAGAAATCCCAGACACAAGTCACACAACTGTCAACGTAATTTTGAAATTCGACCCCGGGGCCCAATTTTTGGCCGGCCGGGTGCCGAAAGCGGGGTAAAGGCGTCCAAAATTACAAAACAAACACCGGATTCGTGTTCAGCGTCGTCGGAAACCCCCGAAACAAGTGTAAACACAATTTCGAAAATTTGACCCCGGGATTCAAAAATTCGGCGCGGCCGGGGTGCGGTACCTCAAAATGGTCAAGACACTTCGTCTAGACCAACTTTTGACGCTGAACACGTTGCAATGGTCAATTTGCCGCTAAAAGCACGCTTTCCGGCCCAAAAATCCATTCAAAGTCGAAAATCCAAATTTTCCGCTCGGGACCCGGGACTTTTGCCACCGCGGATCTCCCGAACGGCGAGACCGATCTCGGCGGTTTTGGTCTCTAATGAAAGGTAATAGAAGTGTCCAGGTCAGAAATTAAATTGGCGAGGATCCACCGTCGCAAACTCGAGTTATGATTTTTTAAAGGTCGGAAAAAAATTTAAAATTTTGAATTTTCTACCGTACTCCCGCGTCAGACCACCTAGGGAGCCCGTTCCAGCGATGCCCGCTAGAGGACCCAAAGGCCTACAACATATCCAAAAATCACCAAATTCGGCCAACTTTTGCGAAAGTTGTGGCCTGATTATTTTTTTTTACTTAGCAAAAATTTGAATTTTTAAATTTTCGCAAAATTCTTCCACCGCCGAAATTTTTTCACCCCCCGACCACGCTGCGCGTCGTCATAAGCTATATTTTAAAAAAAAATTTGGCCCCCTAGGTGCTTCGTAGCGAGCGCCAGGCCTGTTGGTGTTAACTGTGGGCTTTACCGCTCCTATAGCACTCCTTCGCTTTTCAAGCGGCGGAGTGCCAAAAACTATAAAAAACATTAGATACGGACGCACTAGAAAAATTCCACTGCCGGCCGTTGTATGAAGCTTGGATCGGGTCTGTCAGCAATGCAACTCTTGTTGAAGTAGTAGGGCAGGTCGTCGTTCGCGGCGGCGCAACGGTCGTCGTCCTCTGGGGAGGAGCAGTCTGAAAGTAAGAATTGGTCAGCAGTAGGCTGTAAAAGTCCGCAAGAAAGGAAGGAAACAGACGGACTGAAAGTGGTCCAGCTCTTCTGGTCGCAGTCGGCCCAGGGCAGCTCGCCCACAATCAGGGCGTGAACGGAGGCGGCGAAGTAGACGAGCGACCAGGCCATGATCGTGTTGTAGTAGACGCAGCAGAAGAACGACAGCAGCACCATGCCCCAGCCCAGTCCTGAAGCTCGCACGGACGTATGTACATATGTACATCTCGTTGACCAGGCAAAAGAGGCAGTGTCTCGGAGTTGGGGAAGGAGCCGACCGGAGAAGATGGGGGAGATGTTGGAGAAGATGAAGGGCGAAGTCTTGCTGACGAACTGGCCTAGAAGGAACTCCAGGTAGACGGCCGGCACCCCCACCACCGCCAGACAGATCATGTAGGGGATCAGGAAGGAGCCTGCGCAGAAGCGAGCGTTGAAGTCGGAAACGTCGCCTTGAAAACGGCCGAAGCGCGTCTACCCACCGCCGCCGTTCTCGAAGCAGAGCTGCGGGAAGCGCCAGAGGTTGCCCAGGCCCACAACGTAGCCGGTGGCCGCCAGCACCGACTCCAACTCGCTCGTCCACGTCTCGCGCGGCTCCCGGACCACCGTCTCCGACTTGCTGCTGGCGACGGCTCTGCCGCTACTGCTGCTGCTGCTGCCGCTGGCGTCCGACGTCGCCGATCGCGACGACGACCTCTTCGACGACGACGCCGTCTCCTCCACGGTTTCGGCAGACGATCTCGGCGACGACGTCGACGACGGCATACTTTCTCTCGCTTTCTTCTCGTTTCGTGACAACAACTATTCTACACCCACTTCGACTAGCTAGATCAAATGTTGAAAGGCCTAACTGGCGTCAGACGCGTGTTTGTATATATCCGGTGAACACATGCGCGACGCCTCAGAAATGATATGAATGAATCGAATCCAGTATAGAGTGACTGCTGAAACTTCTACTAGCAACGTCCAAAGTGATGATGAATCGAACAATAGGACGTGTTAAGCAGTTTACGCTGATATATAATCAATTATCACGCGACTAAAGTACATCCGCACCAACGAGCCGCATGCAGTTGGCTCCTGTGCCTACCTGGTTTGATCGACAGTGGTATCACATTGTTTGACTCAGAAACGATCATGATAGAACCATTCAACCTTCGCATGTATGTGTGTGTAGTGTACAACAGCTCATCTCACGCATCACTAAGCAATTGTTACGGTGTAAACGCCCACTAAAAAGCAGTCTTTCAGACGATCACTCAATGCCGAAACCTTCTCCATGACTGAGGGCGACGGAGAGCTTCTGGCGGAGCACTGAGCGGTTTTGGTAGTCCGGTAGCAGCAAAAAGTTGAAACATGTGTACGCCACGGGTAGCCTGCCATTGTGTAAGGTATTGTAATCCAGTCTGTAGTTGACTTTGCCATCGTCGTGACGGAGCGCACCTGTCAAGAATGGGGCCGTTGCCTTCTTTGGGCGGCATTTTGGCGATCTTCAATGTCATCTCTCGCATGCCGCCGGCAGGCACGCGGTCGGTGCCCGTGACGAAGCGCAACAGCTTCTTCTGTTGACGCACCGGCATCTCCAGGATTATCTCCCAGAAGTCGCTGAAAGCCGTTCACTTATTGAAGCAATATATACTATGTACTTTGTGATGCCTGATGATTGAACAGCAGCCGGCGACCAACCAGACGGTCCTGTCGGCGGCTTTGAAGCCGTCGTAGGAGGCGACGCGTCTCAGTTGGGCCATGTCGAAGTCGGGACTGCCGCAGACGAGCAGCTCGATCTCCTCGGGACGCAGCAGCAGCAGCACATTGGAGGAGCAGACGGAGTGGAAGCCGTGGTAGAAAGCCTTGAACTGCTTCTCTACGGCGCCGTTCAGCAGCCAGTCCAGGTAGAGGTGGACGTACTCTGAAGAGTTAGTTCCGTCTCATTTGTCCCTCAAGCTACCTAGAGGTGTCGTGAACCTTCGCGGTTTTTGTTGGTGACCGCCACGTCTTGTCCACCTTCCCCCAGATCCACCGTGCGGATTTCGCCGAACTCCTCGAGACTTATCTGCAGCGACGGTGAATGGTGGGAGCAAGCTTCAATTTGGAGTTTTTCTGTGTACATGGGGCGCATCGCTACGCCGACTCCACCTGAAAATTAAGGCCGAAGTCTTCTGCGACGTCGCCGTCGTAGTCCAATAGTTGTTTCAGTCCCCTGGTCGTATCCTACAAAGTCCGGCGCATTGCAGCAATCAACTCATAAGTCTCTCCTGGCCGACTATCTACCGGCATAATCTGGGCCAAGTCGTCCAGTGTGGGTTCGATCACTCCCAGCGGAGTGCCGTAGATGTCGACGATGGGCGGCATGACCGCCGGCGAGAGCAGCTTCTTGTAGCAGCACTGAGGAAAGCGTATGTCGAGCACGACGCCGTTGTAGACGGCCAGACCCATCAGCTGAATGTGCACGGGTGAATTGTAGAAAATCATAGTGGTTTGTGTAAGATGGACTAATCTGGACTACTCCATTCTATTGTAGAAAATCGTTTTCTGAATTAGAACGGAAGTCTGGTTTATGTCAATTTGTTCATACCACGCCGACGAGCTGGTATTCCTGCAGAACGCTGTCGACGGAACCCGTTTGAAAGGTACTAAACCAGTAGACCTCCGTGCCTTTATGGTAGGTAAACATTCCTGAATGAAAACACACATGAAGTGACTCAGCAATGAGGAGACACAAGACAACCACAGTTATTCCCAACCGTAGTCTTGGTGAAAGATTTTGCGTGTGAGCAGCTGGAACCACTCCTTGGTCAGACCTCCCATGTCCAAGCCTGGCTCGCCGGCAAACTGAATGCGTAACTTCTTCCGCAAGCTGCCTTCCTGCTTGGAGAGCTGCAAAGTGGTCACCAGGTAGTCAAGTCTGCAACCCTACTATTTCCATCATCGCTGCCTGGCGTCACAGACCTCTCGGAGCGAGTCTTCCAGTAGGTGCTTCCGTCGAACGACGATCGTCAAGAAGAGCATGTCCATGTTGGGTGGCCTGAGTCGGGCCAAATTGCCGATTATGCTGTCCTGAAGAAAGAATTCGTTCTACGAGATTGGGTGAGAGTCTAGTAGCCAAGCGCCCGAAGACATACATCGGCGGCATATAGGTATGCTTAGCGATTCGGGTCTATGTACTTTGCGCGCTCAGCTTGACAGGCTGGATTACTAACAGTGGCTTTTCGTTTATGCTAAGCCTCCAACCTACCCTAGCCGTGGCGAGCATCTGCTGCTCAGCCTGTCCGTCCAGTATGGTCTTCTTGGCGTTGATGCTCAGCACGAATGGGTAGTGGCAGAAGCAGAAGGCGGCGTTCCTATTGGGCGTCTGCCACTGGAAGTAGTCGGACAGCAGGTCCCAGTGATCCAGAGACTCGTTGTAGAAGTGGGAGAAGTGGACCAGCGACTGGCCAGCGCTGTTGTTGGCCACATCTGGTGAGGGATTGGGTTACTTGTTTTACATATGCGTGTATCCAGCGTTTATTCTCTTGACTACGAATTCATTCTGCTGGTCTATTTCAATACTCCAGTTGCTATACTTTGCCACAGCTTACAGTGATGGGTCATTAGATTATTGTCTATTATTACTATCATTACTATTATTACTATTATTACTATTATTATCATTATTATTATTATTATTATTATTATTATTATTATTATTACTATTATTATTATTATTATTATTATTATTATTATTATTATTATTATTATTATTATTATTATTATTATTATTATTATTATTATTATTATTATTATTATTATTATTATTATTATTATTATTATTATTATTATTATTATTATTATTATTATTATTATTATTATTATTATTATTATTATTATTATTATTATTATTATTATTATTATTATTATTATTATTATTATTATTATTATTATTATTATTATTATTATTATTTTTTTTTTTTTATTATTATTATTTAATTTGTCTTAGATTCTCTACTTTTTTAGTGTTCAATTTCGTTTATTCTACGCATGACCGATTTATTCTATTTCGTGTTATCTGCTGTGTTATATCATACTCGATTTCTATATGTACGGTACGTTGTTTTGTTTTAGTAAGCCGATTTAAGTAACTTCTTAGTTAAGGCTACGCTTACTGTGGCGTAGGCAGAGTCCTAACTCACTGTAGAGTGCGAGCGTCTTGACGGCACAAGGAATCCACCAAGAGCATTTGGAGAAGGGCGGGAGGTCCTGCGGTCTCGGCGGGTAGAGTCGAATACTGATGAACTGCTGCACCATGTCAGTCGACTTCGCGAACTGACTCGCTCGCAACCTACTCATGAATATGTGAGCTGGTAGGAGCATCGAAACAGAACTTAAGAAACTTGGCGTCTCAACAAAGTAGAGTGGATGCGCACTCGGTCAGCCATTCCGCCAGGCACTTCTGGTCGGTGGCGCACAGTGTAGCCACCTGTCGCAGCAAATGCGAGAAGACGACGTACGTCGAGGCCTTCTTGAACTGAGGATTCTGTGAAATCAATGTTGAAATACATATTGCGTTATTTGCCCAGAGAAGGCAAATGGTTATTTTTACCTGAAGCAGTACGAGGTAAGCTCGCAGGTCTTCTTCGCTCACTCTTCGAACGAGAACGAGGTCGCAGTTTCTGAACGGCGCGGCGCAGCAGTGGAGACGTTCAGCGACGCTGAACTCCAAAAACCATGTATACCTCTGGTCAGTCAGCAGGCAGTTGATGACGGCCTTGAGAACGGCCTTCTGAAGTTCAGAAGGCAGCTGGAGCAGGCAGTGGAAGCAGGTCTGCACCAGGCCGTGGTCGATCGTCGAAGTGGACTGCGAGGAGGCGCCGGCAAGCCGCCTTCGTAGGCAGAAGGCGCGGCTGATGTCGCCGAAGGAGCTGAAGGCGCCCGTGTAGTAGTGGTACAACTCGGACCAGTCGCCAGACCGCTTCGCCTGTCTGATGGCAGCCCTGAAATCGCTGACCCTTATATGCAACGTGTGCCTATTTGTCGAATGTTTGTAGTCAGGTGTTCTATATACTTCAGCTGGTCACTGGTGTAGTGGACCGGCCCCACTGCAGCGGTAAGATTGGGCATTCGGTGCCTTTCGCTTTCGTCGCTCAGAGATGAAAGCGCCGCCGCTGCCTTCTTCTTATCTTTGAAAGAGGCGCTCGACTAAATATAGGAAGCAGATGCTAATGCAGCGAGAAGCAATGGCATTGTGAGCGGCTGTCGAGATTGAACCTGCCGACTGTCGATCGGAGGTAGGCGAACGTCGTCGCGGCTTCCCCGGCCGCCGAAACAGGACGTGCTCGCGATAGCGTTCTCTTCTACTTCGTCGTTGTCGTGGATATCCCGCCTTGGCAAGTGACGTTGCGTCGAGATCGAACTGCAGAAACACAAAACCTGTGAGCGTCAGAGCCGGTTTACTAGTTTGTTGGTTGTTGCTTACCGCCTTCGAGAAACCCGGTGTCGGTTGCGAATCCGCCGTCTACCATAACCGGCTTGGGGGTGGGCGGCGCCAACTGAGCGTGAGCGCATCGCCATCAGTGCGAGTCTCGCCAACGGCCCCGCCAAGCAATCGGGGGCGGACACACCCGGCTGAATAAGCGCTCATCGACTTGACTTTAACTTAAACTGCTAACAACACTAGACAACGGCGCTGACTGATAGCGGCGGCAGAAATCGATGTCGCTGAAATGGGCTGTCGCTCAACGTGACGACGGTAGTCGTTGTTCTGGAACCATTCGGATGACCGCCAGTGCCGCCTGATGAAGTCGAACTGGCTGCGGAACCGATGCTGGCGTCTTCGGCAGCGCGGAGCAGCTCGCGCAAGCTTCCGGAGGACCGACTCGGTCCTAGTCGCACGACAACACGACGCGTTTCCATGGAAAATCGTTGTCAATAACGGACATTCCTCCGTCTGTCTTCAACTTCCAGGCAACCTTTCCCCCTGTCCCTCGCTAGCTTTTTCGTTCCATCTCTGCAGATGACAGCGAAAGCACAGCGGAGCACAGCTGGGTCCGCTCGCTCGTGTTGTTTCTATGGTGATGGTGGTCGCGCGGAAGGCTAATTACATGAGGGCGCCTACATATGTACTAAAACGTAACAATCGTTGTACGTGTTGCTTGTTGCGTGATTATCTTTTCAAGGCGAGTGTGTGTCGAATCGCCACGAATGTTCGTTGGAATTATTGCAGAGTGGAGTCACGCTCGCGCATCGAAATTGTTAGGGAAGTTGAACTTGAGAAGTCTGTTTGTTCGCAGAGGGATCAGTGGAGCCTATCGCGCAAGCCGTTCACGAGGAATTATGGTTTGTCTGTCCTCGGAAGGTTGACATTGTACCTGTACGTACGTTGTACTATGAGTATTGCTATTTTCTATCGCCTTGCAGCCTCCCAAGACGCAGGCGAAGGGCGGCAAGGACGCCAAGAAGCCGGCGAAGGCGCCCGCCAAGAAGAAGGACGGCGGAGGCGGTGGAAAGGCCAAGAAGAAGGTGTCTCTTTCGCTTCTCTTCTGCTGCGTCTGCTCTGTCTCTTTCCTGCAATTGCCACTGTGTGTGTGTGCTGTTGTCGTCGTGTGCTGCAGAAGTGGTCGAAGGGCAAGGTGCGGGACAAGCTGAACAACATGGCGCTCTTCGACAAGCCCACCTACGACAAGATGTTCAAGGAGGTGATCACCTACAAGCTGATCACGCCCAGCGTCGTCAGCGAACGACTGAAGGTGCGCGCCTCCCTGGCCAAGGCCGGCCTCCGCGAGCTGCTCAACAGAGGTGGGCCGTGTCTCCTGTGCTACAGTGGTTATATGCTCAGTGGGTCACACAGTGCTCAGAAGACAGCAAAGGTGTGCTAAATCGGCGAATTCCTCTCTCGCTTCTCATCTTCGCAGTCGATATTTGTGCATCTAACGCCCTCCATCCTTGCGGCCAATCGCACCTATTTGGATTGGAAGCAGTTTGTGCGCTCACTGCTGCTCCAATTGCTACTCGTTGCAGGCATGATCAAGCCGGTGGTCAGTCACAGCAGTCAGATGGTCTTCACGCGAGCCACCAAGCAGGAGGAGTCCCAGATCGCCGAGTAAACACTGACCGTCTCGCTTTGTTGTCTTGCGACTGAGTAGCGACAGCGCGATGTGAGTTAGGCGTCGGCGATGCGCTTCGCCAAAGGGCGGACGCTGTTGTTGGAGTGGAGTTGATTTTGTTGCTTATGAGACAAGAGAACTGTGTGGAGTGAGTGGATAGGTGCTGTGTCGTGGGCCGCGAACAGCAACGAAGCAGCAGTTCAGGAACACACAACCGCTTATCTAATGAAGAGAAGACGGACACGCAACGACAGCTCAGTGTAAATCATCAATAGTGGCTCTTGCTTCATACGCAGACGCAGGAGATCTCTACTTTATGGTATGGCGGCTAGATCTACGATTAACCTCAGACAGAGATCAGGTTTCGAGAGAACATTCTACAACATTGAATCAGAGAACCTATTGCAGCCTGCTGATACTACGACCAGCGTCCTATGTCTATGAAGAACCGCTCTTCTGCCTCAATTGTGTCGCAGAGTGTGCCAGACGCTTCCTTGGTAGCTGCTGCAGTCTCTAGTACTGGTAGTCGCCGCTGTAGTGATGACCGAAGCCGTCACTGTGCGGCTGGTCGGCCCAGGCGGCGGTGGCGGCGAATCCGCCCAACTCAGATCTCTGCTGCCAGCCGGTGGGCGCCACGCTCTCGCCGCCCACCGGCTCGTAGCCGACTCTGCCGGCGGCCGGCGCCATTCCATTATTGACGTCCGCAGCAGCCGCGGGAGCCTGAATGAACGCGGTATACAGTTAGAACGCAGCTTCCATCGGTCCTTCGCTTCAAGAGAGAACCTCGACGGCTTTGACGTTGCGAACAGGCGGATCGCGCAGCAGGAACAGCAGCGGAGCGTAGACGATGCTGATGGCGGCGATGACGTACATGGTGCTGAAACATCGAGAGAAGCAGAGGTGACAGTTCTGCAGGTGCTCTGAATCGACTCGGCCCACCCTGGAAAGGCGAAAGCTTCCACCAGCAAGCCGCTGAAGATTGGCCCTGAAAAGAGAACCATCAAATGACGGGAACGCGACAGAGGGCAAGGGCGCCGGGACTCGCCTAGAAAGAAGGCGCAGCAGAAGGCGGCGTCTGCGATGGCGTAGATGCTGCCGTAGACGTTGACGTGACGGATGTCGACGAGGTGGCCCATCTCGGGAAACATGGACGCGTCGATCATGCCTGACATAACGAGCGGAAGTTGGTGCCTTCAGGGTGTCAACGGGGAGTGACGCACCCAACCCACCGATTCCTAAGCCCATAAACCCTAGAGGAATGACCAGTCCTCCAACGCTGCCCGCCTGTGGAACCTAAACGAAGGATGCAAGACGGACTCCATCATACGAAGGTGGTCAACCGAGACATTAGACCACTCACCAAGATCAGGCACAGGCCGACCAACACCAGGCCGATCAGACAGCTCAACCACCTGCAAGGTGCAAAGTATGTACATACGTGCACTGCATATAGAGCGTGGACTACAGTAGCTGGCTGGAGACAGTGTCGATCGCATCACACAAGCACATTGGCACTACTTGCCTGCCAATCCTGTGGGCCAGTCTGCCGAACAGGTTAGTTCCCACCATGTAGGAGATGCTGGCCGGCAGGAAGGCGGCACCTGAAATGGTGGGGTGCTCACTAGTGTTTACTCACAACCGAACGTCTGTTTACTTGCTTCATGGTGTTGATTAGTGGTGGCAATTTCCCAAAAATAAAACTAAGTAAGTAACTAAGTAAGTACTTAGTTTTTCAGAAAACTAAGTAAAACCAAGTAAGTTTAAGTACTCTAAAAATCTAAGTAAACTGAGTAAGTAAACTAAGTAATCGAACATGACAAAATCATAGTGAAACCGGTCTTTCACACTCTGGTGAATTGGTAACTCAAAGTTACCCACGGGAGGAGGTACCCCGCATATATGCGTTGTACGCGTTACTTTGCCCAAAAGCAGGGAAAGCGCAAAAATTTTATTTTTCTTTCAGTTTTTTTGCTTGCTTTTCACTGCTTTCTGGGAAGCAGTAATAGTGGCTTGGAAGCAGTTCTGTTTGAAGTATCGATAAATGTCTGCTTTCAATTTCAGATGCCAATCGCAACTCATCCCTCTCTCCCATCAAGACAGCACAGACAACTGAGTTAAAACTGAGTGATGAACCACTGCTTTCTTCTGCACTGCAATGCTCCGCTGACATCAGCTACCAATTTGTGCGTACTGACATGTGCTGTGCTTTGTTATGAAAACTCAGTTCAAATATTCAAGTGAAACGCGTGATTAAAGCGCAAAATGGAACACAAGTGATGAACAGCCGATCAATCACCGACGTTTTCCGCATCACTGTTGTATCGTTCCAACTTCACGTCATAGTGCCATCTGCGCCAACACTCTCCCCTGCAAATGAACTTCGAGCAGCCTGTACAGTAGTTGGAGCAGTCCTTTCTCTTGTGGTGGATGACACACTGGCGACGCGATGCTGCTTCTACCCCTTCAGGGACATGCATCACGTTTCGATTGAGACGCACACCATGAAGCTTCTCTTCACGCTTTAGCACCGCTATTGCAACTGGCTCCCCAACAACATTGCACTTCTGCATTCCACTCAAACTGGCTAGGCAATCAGCCAATTTTGACTTCAGTTGTGCAGTGATAATTCTCTTCCCTGGGTTTTGCTCTTGAAGAAGAACCAAAGTGTTGTTCACAGCCACCTACAGATAAAGCTTGACAGATATGCTGCTGGTAACAACACAGCTCAAAAGTAGCCATATAACTGCTTACGGACTGTACGAACTATACTAACTAACCATAATGCATTTGTTGATTGATGGGCTTAGTACAGTGTTATAAGTTACTATCGGCATTGATTTGTAAAACACATCTTGTGAAGCGTGGTGTTTCAATGCTTTTATTCAAGGTGGAAAGACAGCGTACACAGACCCCATAACATGGAAAGCACAGCAAAGCATTCGCAGAAGCAGGCCAATGATTCAACCATTTCACAGCTGAAATATATCAGTCAGTAGGGCAACTGGCGAGTATTTTTGCAACAAAGGGACATTGTACGTAAAATCAATTGTTGAATGTCCCACTTTTTGTGAGTCCGATGGAATCCATAAGCAGGAATTAACAGGTTCAGAAGCAGGGCTGATGTAGGCCTGATGTTTCTGCTTTTTTAGAATTGAAGTAGAAGCAATACAAAAAGCGGGCAGGAAAAAGATGAAAAAGTAACAGAAAAAAGTAACAGGCTTTTGGGTACCTCCTGGGTTAGTAGGGTCACAAAGGTAACTAAAACTAAGTTATTTAGCAATTTTGTGACATCCTATAACTGTCTCATCGTAGAGAAGCCAAGACAAACCGTGAAATCTTGATATTTACAGCGCTGAAACTTGCTCCGATGTGGAGAAATGTGCTCACTTGGTTTCTTACTTAGTTTTTGTAAACTAAGTAAAACTAAGTGAATATGAAAAAGTACTTAGTAAATTTCGCAAAACTAAGTAAGTGCAGGCCTGGAAAACTAAGTATGAGTACGAGTAAGTATACTCAGTTCCAAAATTAAAACTAAGTAAGTAAGAAACTGAGTACTCAGTCTAAAATAACTAAGTAAAACTAAGTAGTACTTACTTAGTTTTCGGCTGCCACCACTAGTGTTGATTACCCACCCACCTGTCTCCGAGGAGCGCGACTTCATCTCCTCCATCATCCAAAGCGGCAGGGACGGCTCGAGCATGGCAATGCCCAAGTTGCCGATAGCCACCGCTCCTGCAACGACTCGTCAGACAGCGCACAGTTGCATACATACAATGAGCAAGCACCACCGACCGACGGCCACCAGAATGTAGGGGTCGCGAACGAGTTCTTTCAGGCCGGTGCCTTCTGGTTCGCCTCTGTCGATGTGCGGCTTGAGGACGAGACACTGGAGGGCTGAAGCCGCAACCTTGTTTACAACTACCAGACTTTGAGAACTACTGGGCAAGCGTCGCTCACAGCCGTCGAAGAGGGCGAGCAGCGCCAGCAGGAGGAAGGGAAGGAACTTGCCGCCGCTCAGCTGATAAAGGATGCCTCCGTATGGAGGGCCGACCAGGACGCCCAGGGCCAGGCCGCCCAGAGCGATGCCCATGACACTGCCGCGCTCCTCGTCGTCCGGGTACGCCTGGGCCAGCATGCCCATACCTGGCGGCGGAGTGGCGGAAGAGAAGTAGTGAAAGGTTCGCCGTTCCGATCCGCTATTAGGTACAAATGCGTCGTCAGTTTTGCAGGTAGGCACCCCGCGTGCGCCGACAAAGGACATACAATATGTATGTACCAGCAGGACACGGTATGGGGCGTCGTAGCACTGGCGTACATATTGGTTTGCCAGTAAGGCTCGCCGACCTGCGGTGCTGGTACAGGCTGAGCCTATGCCTTGGACGGCCCTGGCGAGGAGCAGAGGCACGTAGCTGCCGCCGATGGAGAACATTAGCGTGGAGAAGAACATGATGCAGAAGCCAGTGAACATGGGTACCGTGTAGCCGATTCTGCACAGAGGAATCAGCGACGACATTATGTCACATTTTGAACAAAGGGTTGACGGCCTCACCGATTCGTCAGCGGTCCCACCATGGGATTGGTGATCAGCTGGACGAGCGCCTTGCTACCAAAAAGGAAGCCGATGCCGACGTTCTGCTCGGCAATGATCTTATGGATGCCTTCCTTGTCGTATCCGAGGGCCGCCCCGTTGGCTGCCGGCGGTCCTGGCGTGGGACGCAAGGGGTACAAGTCGCGCGGAGGAATCCTTCGTGTCTGGCCGGGCTGCGCAACGCCCCACATGTCGGGGTTGTCAAAGTCGGACCAAATCGAAGGTACCGCCGAACCAGCTTGGCGCTTCCGGCGCCGACCCCGGCCGCCTGTCGTGAGAAGTGAGAAGGGAACGATTAGTCGTTTCACGTAGACTTCGTATGGGTACAC
The DNA here is from genome assembly GCA_030248115.1 of Linhomoeus sp. GSCO2_2. NCBI lineage: Eukaryota > Metazoa > Nematoda > Chromadorea > Monhysterida > Linhomoeidae > Linhomoeus > Linhomoeus sp. GSCO2_2. The sequence goes on along the minus strand of JASAMZ010001446.1, from coordinate 4,216 downwards.
TACATAGTTGGTCCCTTGAACAATCGCGATCTCAGTCACCTTGTCGAACTACTGGTGGTGGTGAAGGTGGTGGTTGGCCTGCTGCCGCTGCTGCGGACTGCTGAGCTTTCAGGTCGGGCCCCTGGCCGCGCAAGTATAGCGTGGCATTGGGGTAAGCCCTCTCCAATAGATACTCGGGCAATATCGGCACTACAATCTTGTGAAAGTTCACTGTGTGCACCCCAGTAGTACAAGTGGTGAGGATGTGTCATGCGCTCACCAACGGAGGTCAGCAGCATATTGTCGAGGAACAGAGCGACGTAGACGATGAAGAGAAGCATCTTCCGGTTGCCGTGGAGCTTCTGTGCGATTTCCGTCAGAGTGGCCATTTTCGTCACTTTCACCTTTAAGAAAGCCGATATAGGTCTCCTTCCCTTGTGTGGTGGTGGTATTTGAAGATTATCAAAAGGTACCGTATTACGAGCACCTTGATTGGTCTATGCAACCAGAGCTTTGCGACGATAGGAGCACGCTGAACAAATTCCAACACGATCCGAGTAGCCGGACGGAGCGCAAGTTAAACAAAGGATTACTGAGTTAATGATTCATGAAGAGGGCCTGGTCTCTTCTCTTGTTTCTGCCATGCCAAAGCACATTGGCAGGTACACGACTGTAGGGCTGTCCAAGCGACGATTGGTCAGTGTCTCTGTCTTGAAGAAAGACGATCGTGTTCGGCGTCTTGCGCGGCTACACTTCTCTTACAGATGCGAGGGACAACTCACCACAGCCCTCTGATGAGATCTGTCGTCGCGGAAGCGCTCCACCTGTCCATAACTACCACAGGAAGCCAAGTGCCGGCGCGCTGACGAGGCAGCTTGTAGTCTGCGTCTGAGAGGGAAAAGCTCAGACGGCCAGCGAAGAGACTAAGATTTGGTTTCCGCCGCCGCCGACGCAGGATGCCCGTGACAGATTTCCACCTTCCCGCACTCAATCACCGGACGAGCCTTTGAACGGCGCTGCCACCACGCGCACATGCAGCGGCCGCTAAAGACCTGCGCCCGATGTCGTCGTCGCCGTCGGAATTGAGCTGTCATTTCAAGAGAGTGGGCCAACGGAGCGAAGCGGCCGAGTAATTATTCTCCTCCGCCCACTTTGCTTGGCGTCGTTCACTTGCATTCGGCGAGGGAAGGGTAGGAGGAGGAGCCTACCTTTCCCTTCCCTACGTATGTACCTACCTAGCTACGTATCTGTACCCCCTCAAGTGACGAATCTTAGAAGCTTATTCGACACACGGCATCCGGAGTGCCGTGCACGTGCTTCCTAACGTTTCTTTCACTTCGGCCATTGTCGAGCGTGTACGGTCGTGCTAAATGCCGTAGTGGCGCTGGGAAACGACACGATACTGTCTCAAGCAATACGGAGATTTAGAGAACCGAACAACGCACGTAACCGAGCCAACGGCAACCAAGGCATGATCATCGAAGACGGTAGGATAGGAACCAGGCTTGATAATACAATCCTGGACGAGTTGTCATAACTCATAACCCGACACAGATCAAGACCTTTCCTACGAACAAAGACGACGATCTCAAAGGAAACAAACAAAAGGCTTATGAACGACGACGACGAAAAAGGACTCGAGATCGCACGCGACGCTGCGCCATAAGTAAACGCGGGTGGACTCGCATCAAAACACAGAGTAGGTAGTTGGTTTGCTCGCGTCTCGCAACGGCGCCGCGACACAGCAAAACACCAACGCTATTGCTGCAAGTGGGACAGAGGCACCTCGGACGGTCCACATAGAAGAGATGAATTGAGAGGAATCGATTACCAACCCCCGCGTTTGTTGGCGGCTACTAACTTCAGCGCCGCACTATCAGCGTTGTACCGTGAGCACCTTACCTAACCAGTTGATCATAATCACCATCGTACGTTCGGTTCCTCTGGACCGGAATCTTCAAAGGTTTCTGGCCAAAAAAAGATATATAGTAGTCCAGATCAACTGGTTAGCCAAGGAGGTCGCCGAAATCGCGAGGCTCTACGTGAATCGCGGGCAGAGGAGGTAGCGCCTGCTCCGCTTGCGCCGACTGCTCATACGCCGGTCGCTGCTGCTGCAGTGGCGGGGGTCCAGCGCCGCCGCTCTCCGCCAAAGAAGGCGGCGGCGGCGCGCCCCTTCCCACTGGGATGGAGTTGACGCGTCGCAGCAGCTTGTTGGCCCAGCTGGTCTTCAGGACGACGGCGCCGCCGTCCTCGGCCAGGAGTCCCGGGGCGCGCTGCCGAATGAAGCTGACGGCGGCGGAGAAGACCTCGGCCACGTTGTAGAAGGGCCGGCCGCCCATCGCCTGCGCCCGCTGACTTACGAGGAAGTGGACGAGGTCGGCGTCCAGTTGGTCGCCGATCAGCTTGGGACGACCCCGCGTCTTCCCCGAGTAACTGTAGCCGCCGCTTCCGCCGTACGCCGACTGGTCCACATACGACAGCGGACTCTGGTGATGCTGACCGACGACGGGAAACTCGGAGAAGGCCGCTGGCGAATCCATGCTGTCGTTCATCTGAAGCGACACAAGATCGGCTACCCTACGACGACGACGACAACGACAGTAGCTGTAGCTGAGCGGATCAACTGTACCTCCGACTTGAAGGCGTTCACGTTGTCTCCGTTCTGCCCAGATTCGGTAGGTCGGTATGGTTCCTGAGAATTCTGTGGCGTCTCGTCTCGGTAATCCAGTCCTATTGTCATCGAGGCGTTGGTCTGTCCGTCTCCGTCGGCGACAGCGGCCGTCCCTCCAACTTGGTCGGCGCTGCTCCCAACATGGCCCAGGGGTAGCGAGACGACGCTGTGCGACCTGTTGTATACGTCCGAGTTGGGTCGACGGCCCCTGGGCAAGGGCGTCCCGTAGTAGCGCTTGTGGTAGTAGCAGGCGACGTTGGGCGAGACGCCGAATTTGCGCGCGGCCGCGGTGGCGCCGTGAAGCGAGGCGTAGTCGGCCACCATGCGCTTCTCCTCGGCAGAGCAGTACTTGGAGGGTCGCCGGCCGCCCCGTCCGCCGCGAGGAGAGGAAGTGCCTTGGGCGAAGGCGCCAAAGATAGGGCCGACTCCAGAGGAGAAGTTGGTGAACGGACGGATTTCGGAAGACGTTCCACGGGTGGAGACGGCGGCCATCGACGGCTGAAACACATCACCAGGTCGCGCTCACGACTTCTCCACAATGAACTGCTCGCCTACCATAGCAGGCGCAGCATTCGGAAGTTTGGGCGTCCCGCCATACGCAGACGAAACTGCGTCGGTTTCTGCTGAAGCGGCGCCGTCGGTTGAGTTCGTCGCCGCCTGCTTGAGCACCAACTCGTTTTGCACCGAGTGGATGGCCGAACAGTCTTCGCAACCGCAAGGCGGTACGTGTAGAGCTAATAGCACACGGTGCACCTGAAATGAGAGCATACTTCAGTTTAATATTCGGGGCGCTTCGAGCACTCCAAAATGCTGATCTACCTGGTGGGTCAGGTAGGTCAAGTTCTTCTTCATGTCGAGCAAGCCCTTCGCTGTCAAGGACGCCGCGCCAGCGCTTCTGTCAGCCTCTTCGTCGTCACCTGCTTTCTCCGAGTCGGCACGCTTTGCTTCCGATTTTAGAAGGATTTCGGCGTCCTTCCCCTCTGGAGGCCCGTTCTGGTGTATGGCTTCGGTTTCGCCCAATTCGTCTCCATGGGTCGTCGAACTGTCCTCCTCTTGGAGCCGCTCATGCCTCTGATTGTCGCTCTGCGTCTGCGCTTGCACTGCGAAGTGCGAAGAGGAAAGCGAGTCCTCTTCCTCCACGCCGTTCTCCTGAATCATTGTCGTAGCTTCACCGCTACCCGAATACAGTATCCTGCGTTGTTACATGTCTATGGCGAATAGCTTTCTGTCGCCCAAGCCGCCACGATGAAAGTATGAAATTTCATAGTATAAAAGCCAATGACTAAGAACCTCGCAAATGGCCTGCTCGACCAAGTCCTCTTCGGCTTCCTCGTCGTCGATCTCGTCGTCTTCGTTGCTGCCGTTGGTCTCGACCGCCCCGGAACTCAGGATGCGAAACTGCACGTCCGCTTCCACACCACTCTCCATCGCTTTTGCTGTGAGAAATTGCGCTTTGGGAACTCGAGGTCGCCCTATTCGATGCGACAGAAAATTCTAGACTTTTGTGTCGAATTATCACATAAACCACAATACGTAATACCTATAAAATTTCATACCAAGCCCAAC
>JASAMZ010001445.1:0-26088 GCA_030248115.1 Linhomoeus sp. GSCO2_2 | reverse complement strand
CTTCGGGCGTAATAACTCGCTCGTCTGACGTCGTAGGGTGGAGTTTGAAACATCGTCGAGTAGCCTGCGGACTCCTCTAGCCACCTGAGTGGTCGAAACAAAAATATGTTTTCAAAATCGCGCGCTACAGTATCCCAAAGTAGGGTCCATTTTAAGACAAAAGTTGACCGAACCTAGTCAAATCGCATATCAAAATGAAGCGCTCGAGCTCCTGAGCAAGAATCCGACAACAAAAAATTTCAAAAGTTTAAATAGAGCGCTACAGTAACCAAAACGCGTCGGAAAGTGGTGGTTTTGGTATAGTTGCAGGCTTTGTAAGTCGCTCGTCTGACGTCGTAGGAAAGCGTTTGAGACACATTCGGGTAGCCCGCGGACTCTTCTAGCCTTCTAAGTGGTCGAAACTAAAATAAGTTTTCAAACTCGCGCGCTACAGTATCTCAAAGTGGGGTCCATTTTCAGACAAAAGTTGACCGAATCTAGTGAAATCGCATATCAAAATGAAGCGCTCGATCCCCTGAGCACGAATCCGACAACTAAAAGTTTCAAAAGTTTAAACAGAGCGCTACAGTAACCAAAACGCGTCAGAAAATGGTGATTTTGGCATAGTCGCGGGCTTTATAACTCGCTCGTCTGACGCCGTAGGAAGGATTTTGGGACATTGTCGGGTAGCCCGCGGACTCCTCTAGCGTTCTAAGTGATCGAAACTAAAATAAGTTTTCAAATTCGAGCGCTACAGTATCCCAAAGTGGGGTCCATTTTGAGACAAAAGTTGCCCGAACCTAGTCAAATCGCATATCAAAATGAAGCGCTCGACCTCCTGAACACGAATCCGACAACAAAAGGTACCAAAAGTTTAAATCGAGTGCTACAGTAACCAACACGCATCCGAAACTGGTGATTGCGACATGGTCATATCTCGGCACTCGTGAGTCGCAGAGCGACGTGCTCGACGTCATTCAAGAGCTTATCGTAAGGAGATGTCGATTCAAGAGTGACAATTCGAAAATATTTTGAACTGCGTCCGCGTACTCATGCAACGCAGAGCGACAGTCACGACAGCGTTGAAGAGCTCACTGCAAGCCAAAATCGAATCAAAGTCAGAAGTAACCCATGGTTTTATGCAAGGTTTCAGACGTGGTTTTTTTTAATTTTAGTTTTTAAAGATATTGTCTTGCTATAAAGAATTAAACCCGGGCGACCCCAATGTTGCGTAGCAAGACCACTCCAATAAGTATGGTCGTGAGGCGAGTCGAGAGGTTACACGAAACCGGAAACGGCCTCGCTACAAGCTCAGTACAAGTGCAAAGCTCAATCCCACTCCGCTTTTTAAAAGAGACTTGTTTGTTGTGCTAACCGATTTCGACAAAATTTGCGGAGGTTTAGAGGCGGACGAATGCCTTCACGGGAAGCAGAACAAGACTTCTGGGCGGGCTCGTTTTCAGTGCAAAAATTCATTTTTTCGTAATTTTTTTGGTATTTTTGTGTAAATTGGGGTTCACCTGTGAAAATCTTGTGTAAATTTGACTTTGACGTAATAGAGCATCGAAAGATACGTTGTTTTTGTTAGCACTCCGACCCCAAAAGGGGCGGAGTGCTATAGTGGAGCTGACACCGACTAACTTTTTTGCCCCAAGATTTCTCGCGCGTGGTTCACCCGATTTGGACGGGGTTTTTATACTCCACAAAAAAGTGTGGAGTATATAGCGATTGTGCGCGAAACGCAGAAAATTACAGTCAACGGCGTTCGCGCGTGCAGCGGCCGATTTACAAACGGTCTTTTGCGTTGGGTAGGCCTAGTAAGTGGGCAGGGTGGACACCAAACGGGGTCACGCTCCGGGACCCCGTTGGCGGGAAATTCAAAAATTTAAATTTTCAAAGTACTGGAAAATGGGTTGGGCAAGGTAGAACTCGAAAAAGTTGCATATAATGGTATATACTATCTTTTGATATGTTGTAGTACTCGATAGTGCCGAACACGGAAGAAAAGAATTGGATCGCTGCGGGACCCATTTTGGCGCCAAATTTGAAAAATTTGCGATTTTTGGCCCCGGGTCGACTTTGACGGGCTGCTGTGCGAGCTAGGTATCAGCTAGGGCGGCGTGACCGCTTTTGTTGCTCCTTCCCAGATGTCCTCTATCGAATGAGCCATGAACGGAGAGAATCGGCTGCAACACAAAAAAGTTATCTTCCTGCAACTTTTTTGACTCCGGGGTCCAAAATTGCGATTTTCGCGTTTCGGCGTCTTTAGCGCTCGAATGCGCCGCTGAATCGTTCCAAAAGTAGTTTCAAACGATTCTACGCTTAAATGTGGTCTAGAAAATGTTTTGGAAAAATTTTCGAAGCTACAGTATCCCTGCCGCGTCCGTTTGAATTGTGGGTGTCGGGTCGACTTTTGCGATATTATACTCGATTTCGCGGTTTTCAGGGGCGCTGATTACGAATTTGGCATCCGTTCAGTATTTAGATGATGTTTGCACATACCTATGACGAATTTGTGTGCTACCGTACGTACCCCAAGTGCTGAATTTCAGTTCCCGGAGTCCATGGGAAGCTAGGTGTGTTGTATGTCGAATCTGGGGTATTTTAGGATGTAGATCACGAATTCAGCATTGCTTTTGCGATTGGGGGTGCCAGGAGGCCACAACAGCAGACGAGTGACCGTGCGTAGGAGTTCAAATTTGTGGAGTATACTGCGTCCCCTGGACGACTTGCCTGGTTTTTAAATCGATAGCTCTCGAGGGATACTAGGGGTGCTCGGGCCTTCGTTTTTTTCGCGTAGTGGGAAAATTTTGGGAAAAATTCAAAAATTTGAATTTTTACTTACTGAGAGGGTGTTCAGTAGCCGCTACTTTCTGGAATAATGGGCCGATTGTGATGCCCTTTGGATATGTTGTCGTCCTCGACGAGACGAAGAGGGGACAAAAAATCCCGACCCCCTAGGTCGACGCGTTCTCGGGTTACGGTAGCCGAAAGTGGTTTTTAAACAAAAATTTGCCTTTAATAAATCGTAGTAAATCAGGGAGTTGTTGGATCGGGCCAGGTATCTCAAATCGGCAAGATTAACATGTTCTCTTTCGTTTAAGACCAAAATCGCCGAAATCCGCCGAGGAAATCGTGAGTTCTGCGGTGGCAACGGGTCCCCGTCGGGGGTCGAAAATTCCAATTTTTGACTTTCGGCCGTTTTAGCACTCGATTGCGATGATTTGTGGCCAAATGGACTGCACCACGCGATTCCCCGTCGAAAACTGATCCGGAATCGATTTTCAAAAATATTTTTTCGGCTACCGTACCCCGGCCGCGTCCAAAATTCGAATTTCCACCCGGGTGGTCAAAATCAATGTTGGAGTCGATCCCGGTGCTTTCGGGGTCGCTGATGCCGAATCTGGCGTTATTTTGGCGTTTTGGATCAAGATTGGCGAGTTTTGGTCGAAAATCGACCTACCGTAGCCCTACGTCGACGAAACTGAAAGTGTGGTAATTGTACGGTTGAAGTGTCGATTCTAGGGTATTTCGCGGCGAGGAACGCGAATTCGCTATTGGTTTCTCCATTTTGTGTCGATTTTGCCATCAAACAGCCACTTTCCTAATGCCGAAATTCAAATTAGAATGCAATTTTTACTGTACTCTCCTCAAACTATTTGCAACTTGAATTTGCGCGCGCATTCAAACTTCTGAATTGAAGGACAATGCAGTGTGGAAAGGCGGCGTGGTAAAGTAAGCATCTGCGCATGAACTGTCAATTCTTCCCGTCCAAAATGGCAAGGCGAGTTTGCGATTGGCGCAGCCCCGAATCTTAGCTGCCGGCTACTGGTTGAATCGAAGCGAAATGGCGCATTTTGGACTCAATTCGGCCTGGTCTACAGGATTTCGGTGGAGTTCTGCTGCGCGCCGGTCCTTGTAGGTGGAGGGAATCGCGCGCCGGCGGAATTTGTGGAGAATCTTTGGGCGGAAATCGGCCTTATTCCTCATGATAAGTGAGTGGCGGTCTGCTTTCTCCCGTTCTGGTCGGAGTGCTTCACTGCAGGGTCTCCTGCACGTTTCCCTTGTTATAAACACTTTTTTCGTCAGACGCGTCTATTGGCGGTAAATTTGAATTCAAAATTTTGGCTGTCGGGGTTGCTCGGGGCACCTACTGTGTAGGTACTCGATTCTGGGTTTTCGGGGTCGCTGATAACGAATCTTACATTGTTTATTCGTTTTAGAAATGTTTGAGGGCATTTTTGAAGGATCTGCGTAATACCATACACTCAAATGAAGAAGTTGGTTGTGCGACTTCATATGAAGCTAGGCATGTTATACGTCGAATGTGGGGTGTTAGGAGGTTGCGATTCCGAATTTGCTATTAGTTTTGCAAAAGGAGTGGACGGAGGCCTCACTGATCAGTATCATTGTTTGGTGGTGTCTTGCGTCAGACGGGCACTTCACCTCCGAAAATTCTTCTGAAGGAGGGGAGGAGCCGCGCGGGGCTTTGCCCCCGTCTACTAATCTTGTCTAAGAGCAGAAACCCGTCGCAACGTTTCGTCGTCGCCTCAAGCCCCGTTCTACAACACAAGACGTGCAGCTTGACGTTCTTTTGACTGTGGGCAGAATGATTCGCAGAGCTCGCTGAGCATGCGCTACATGACACCGATGCCACCTATCTCTCTTTGCGTGACTATTCAGAGCTGACAAGGACGCTCCCCACACACCCGAGCTCTCGTAGGGTCACTCCGACTCGCTGATGTCGTCTGAGAAATGAAGTTGACACTAAATACACTATTGTGATCTACTATTTTGGGTCGCACTGTGCTTCAAGACAGCTGTTTATGCATGTACATGACTAACTTCTAATACTGCCACAGAACAAGTCAATCACGTTTTATACAAAGTCGAGTTCAACAGGTCACCCTGATAAACCTGACAAATCGCGTATTCCTTAGTGACAGAGCTACCTTACTATACACCAATTATACTCTAAGTGGCACTTTTGGTGTCACATCACAACCAGCAGCATTACGAGAACCTACTGTATCTAACCTACAAAACAACACCCATGAGCGAATTCTTCTGCCCGTCGCATATTGCGTGCGTACTAAAGTCTGCCCAAGAATAATCCGGACTGGGAGTTTTTTATATAGATCGCTGGCATGACTTCGGCAAACCTAGACTTGGCATATATCAGTCGATAGAGGACAACGAGCTGCGTCGGGGCGCCTGAAAAATTCGATAATCACGCAACACGCACAGAAATAAGCGCTCGTGGAAAAAATCGACTTTTTTGAAACGCGGTCGATTTTTTTCGTTTTAATTGCAAATTGCACCTTGATATGTCCTTATTAAACATGCCAAGTTTGGTTGCTCTAGCTGGTTCCGTTCGAAAGTTACAACAGTTCTCCCAACCCCTACTTTTTCAAATCCTAAAGAAATTTTGAAAAGCGCCGAAAAATTTCCGCATTTCCCCGTTATTTTCGTGCTACTTAACCAAATTAGCTGATATTTCAAGGGTATATGTAGAACGCATGAGCACATGTTTTGCCATAAGTTTCGAGTTAAACGGTTGCTGCGCGGACGAATAGGGCGTCAGCGAAGTGGAATTTTTCAAAACTTTACAGAAGGTGTCACTTCTTGCGCGTGCAAGGGAACCGTGAAATTAAACTTGTCCCATGTCTTTATGCATGTTTGTCACAGCCGTATGCCAAATATCAGTTCGATCGGTTGCTCCAGCGAAATACTATAGTCGTAAGATGGGTCGCGAATCGGCTCTCCTAAAAGACCATGTTTTCGGCAAAACGTCCACAAGCCACAACTCGTAGGTACCGGGTTTTTCCGCTTAAGCGCCCCCCCCCCCCCCGCATAAGCGCCCCGGGGCGCTTACGTGGTGCCAAAGTTTTTCGCTGTGATGTCAGTAAAATTGCAGGTCTGACAGGTTGATTACGCAAGAAAGCTTGGAATATTACAATAGCAACACATTTCAGACCATTGTTATGCGAGTTTTACTGATCTGTGAAGCTGCAAATTGCCCCAATCGCGCACATTATGTGGTTTGGCAGAGGTTGAGGAAGCTGTGTAGATCGCCCGCGCCGAGCTACAGAGTCTCATTTTGTTTTGAAGTTCAGTGTAACTGCCCGATAAGCTTGTATGTGGCGTCTTTGGGGCTGGAAGTTGTCGGTTGGACATTAAGAGAAGCTTATAAATGCACAGAACGGCACGACAAGTCACCAGAACTCTTCTACAGTACTTTAGAGCATTTTCCGTTTTAGCGCCCCGGGGCGCTTAGATGGCGCCAACTTTAGGTCGTCTCAGGACCCATTTCAACGTAAGCGCCCCGGGGCGCTTAAGCGGAAAAACCCGGTACTACGAATACTGCACAACTGCCGGCTATGCACCACTGCATTGGCCATCTTGAACTCTACAATTTTTATCTGATCCATACTTGCCGAATTCTGACCACCTCGTTAGAAAATTTCGGTTAAATGTCACAGCCGCTGCAAAATCGGCCGATTTTTGAACGCAGTGACTACTGTAGCGCGGTTGTGTACAAAAGCATCAAACTTGTGAAATTGGAAAAGAAGCCCATTATGTTAGCTCTCTTTTGACACAAGAACGGCCTGCCTAGGTGCTTTGCAGCTCGAGCATCAAAGTCATACGTGTAAGCGCCAACCGGCCCGGGGGGGGGAGGGGGGGGGGAGGGGGGTATAGGACCCCTCAGGGGGGGGGGGGGGGGGGTCTGAGGCCCCTGGAGGGGGGGGGGGGTCAAATGACCTAAAAATTTTGCCAAAAAAGTGCCAAAAAATTAGAAAATTTTGCAAAAATAGGGTAAAAGTGCAAAGAATCGCTTAATTTTTGGTCAAAAACATGCAGAATATAGCGCCGCAGGCGAAAATTTTGCTATTTTCAAGCGCCGCAGGCGAATTTTTTTGCCATTTTTAAGCGCCGCAAGCAAAAATTTTTGAAATTCTAGGGGGGATCTTTTGGGGAAGGCGAGAGGGGTGTACCTGGGGGGGGGGGGGGGGGGCGGGGTACACTTTCGGCTGGGGGGGGCCTACCCCCCCCCCCCCCCCCCCCCCATACCCCCCCCCCCCCCGGTTACACGTATGATCAAAGTCATGCCAGGGATCTACAAAAATGAAAAACTCCCAGTCCGGATTATTCTTGGACAGACTTTAGTACACATAGTACTCGCAAAATGAAGACACCGGGCCAAAGACAAAGCCGCGACCGTAATTGACGAACTGGATTAGAGTATGCGAGGCTCATTTTGGTCCAGAATGGCCCACGGGAGGCGCGCCGAACTCCACGACTCGCCCATTCCAGAGTCGAAAGAGTCCCTGGCGAGGTTGAGGATGGGGCGGAGCCAGGACACCATCTTCAGACTCCCGACGACTGCCGGTCCGGCGACGATCACCAGAGCCGCATAGCGTGTCGTGCCCTCGTCGAGCAGACGCAAGACTTGGCGACGGTTGGTGTGGTAAGCGTCGACCAAAAGCAGTTGCTGGCGGCTCTCGGGGTAAAGGTCTCCACCAAGAATGTCGCTCGGCTGTCTGTAGACAAGGTCATATTGCTGTCCCCATTTTCCGTTGGTCCACTCGTCCTTGAGCGTTTGGGCCAGGCTTCTTGTGCCTGCTACCAAAACCCTTCTCTCCACTGGAGAGGAGAGGACATCGTCCAGACTGGTCATCAGATGGCGCTCTCGCGGTGTCGTAGCGAAGGGACGGCGCCACGTGTCGTCTTCGTGCGGGTAGCCTTTGAATTCGGCAGGATTCGCTTCGACATCGGTCGAAGGCGGCGTTGGAACCGTGTCGTCGGTCGGAGTACTGGTGGAGGACGACGGCGTCGGCTGGACAACTCTGGGCGCCACTTGAGTGGTGGTATTGGTGGCGGTCGAGAGGTGGACATGTTTCGGACGGGCGCTGATGGCCGTCGGCACAATCTCTATGGTGAAGCAGACCGTCTTGCCGCTGTGTTCGCACTCTGCCGTCGCTTTGACAACGCTGTGCACCTTGCTGTAACGGTGGCTGCCGCTCTCCTTGTTGGCGTCTTCCACCATCCGCCACTTCTCGTCCCGCAGCAGGTCTTCCAGAGAGTCCCTCACGCGCGGCCCATTCAGGCCGCCGGGCCGATTGCCAACCGTCAGGCCGATCAAGACGTCCACCACGTGCTCGGAGGTGTGACGCAGCCATGGGCGGCACAAGAACTTCAAGACGCCTTTCCAGCATGGTTGGCGATCTCCTGCTGAGCGGCATGCCAGCTGCAGCTCCACACTCTGGAGACTAGGCGATGCTTCGGCGACTTCACTCAGACGCTCCCCAAGAGCCGCAGGCAAACACTGGCATGGCGTGTCTCCGTGGTCCCTTCGCGACTTGCTCTCGTCTGAGTAACCGCTGTCGCGCCCATGTCGGCACAACTGCGGTCGCAATTCGCCGTCGAAGCGCAGCTTCTTCAGACTTGTGCACATTAGGTCGGACGCGAACTGAGCTGCTCCAGTGGACAGCGTCAGATCGTGCAAACTGGGGAATGCGCCCTTTTCCAGAGGTCGACTGCTCTGCTGCTGTGGCGTTCCGCAATTCAAAATCAGTGCGAGACTTTTCAGCCGCTGCATTTTCGACGTCGTATCCAGGATTGCCAGTATGCTCTCCTCTGCACATGGCAACTGGCGGACCACCCTAAGGTAAATGGTTTCGAGATTGGGGCTGCGCTGCAGGAGCGCTTTCAACGATTCCAGTTGCTCTTCAATTAGAGCTTCATTGTCCACCGTGACTTCGCGTAGTCGTTCGAGCCGGTCCGGAAGCTGCTTCGGTGCAATTCTGTCGGTTGTGCCATGTCGGTAGTCGAAGCGACTCAAACCAGTGAACGCGGACCCATCCAACGCCTCGTCAATATCGCCTTCGCAGCTGAGAAGGGCCAGTGTTCCCACAGCCGATAGAGCGGCTTTGTGGTCCTCTGCTTGTAGTAGAATCTTCAAGGGCTTGAACAACTCTCCACCTGCGCTTGCTTTCAAACCAACATGTGATTGGGCCCAATTCGAGAACTGAAAGCCCCTCAGAAAGAGACTCTTCAGCGCTTCTCGCGGCAGATCTTCGAGTACTCTGCCGAGAAGCGGAGCGCAACCACTCCAGCTGTTGCTACCTCCTGCATCGATCTCCAAATGGCCCCTTCCAATGCCCCAAGCGATCTGATCCAATAGGGCCTCCTTGACCCGGTTGAAATTGAGGCCGTCCAACGGGCCACAGTGGTACACCCACGGAATCGAGAGCTGAATCAGACAAAGTGTTTGGGAAAGTGCCCAGCGCTAGTGTGAATGCTAAAGTCCTAGTGCTGATGAAAATGGTCAAGCGAATTTGTGAATCTTCGATTTGGTATTGGTAGTTACTGTATGCAAGTCTCAGTAACAGTGTACGGCTTACTAGAGGCACTCTTACCACGTTGGGTGTTGAAAGGAACAGACGTGGGCTTCCCATGATTTCGGACCGTGCGCCAGTGAGGAAGTACACCTGGTCCAAGTCGAATTTCTGTATCGTTGTCATAGCTTCAGGCGCCAATAGTGTGGCCAAGAAGAAGTCGGCGAAACTCGAGTGAAGAAACGTGTAGCTGGACGCCAGACTCTTCCAGCTTTCAAATGCTCCTTGGAACTTCGTGTTGAGCGGTCGCTCCTCGCTCACATTTCCATCAAGGAGAGCCTCGCAACTCTCCAGGTCGGCGGCAAACCTACCCGACTCTTTCTTCGTCAAGTAGCCCACCTTGGAATCACCGGCCAAAACCAGTAGCTCTTCGAGGCGCGCTAGACCGCCGATCTTGTTTACCAAAACTTCGCGGAACACATGTGCCTCATCTTCCCATTGACCCCACTGACTGAGAGCGACCAAGCCGACGGCCGCATAGAGCGACTCCCAATTCTTCTTGACTTCCGAGCATTGGCCTGGCTTTCGGGAGTAGCGCTCCAACTGGTGGCACGCCGTGGCAGCGACGACGTCGAAGAGTTGAAACTGCAGCTAGCGGCGTCAACACCAGAACGTTACTAGACTGTACCTACACGTAGGTACGTACATACATATGTACATACTGTGTATGCTCTGCTGTTCAACAGTGCAGGAACAACCTGTACCTAGTTAATGTTTCTTTCGCGCGGCCCTAGCCGGGCGACACCACTCGAGAGCTCGGCGTGGGTACGTGCGTACGTGCGTCCGTCCGTCCGTCACGTTGCAGATCTCGGCGCTGGAAAGTCGTAAGATGGAGATCTTGGCCTCTATGGACAGTACTCGACTCACTGATCATTGCTCCTCCATGTTCGAAACTCAAAAATTAGAATTTCGCGAGTTCTATTGACCCGAAGGTCCAAAACGCAAAACGGCTCTAACTCGCTCGTTTTAAGTCGGAGAGTGGCAATCGATAGTCAGGTGAAAGCTCTCGACGTGCTTTTTTATGCGGCAGCAAAAATTCAGGCAATTACGCAAACACGCACCACGGAAAACGACAGTGATAGCAACCCGAAGGTCTATTCATGTAAAACCGCTCTACATACATAACTCGACGCTCACCTTGCGCCGTAGAGAGATGATCTCGAGCTCATTGGATAGCTCTTGACTCACTGATCATTTGTTCTCCTATTGGTCTAAACTTAAATGTTTGAGCAACTTGAAGGTCCAAAAGCACAAAACAAAACTCGCTCGTCTTACGTCGTAGAGCGGCAATCGGCACGTCGGTTGAAAGCTCTCGACGTTCCTTTCATGTGCCGGCAAACATTTTTCAATGGGTTGGGATTTTGGGCGCTTTTAATAACTAGCTTTGCGCTGTTTGGCACTCCGCCGCTTGAAAAGCGAAGGAGTGCTATAGGCCCGGTAAAAGCCCACAGTTAGCACGTCTGGGGATAGCGCTCGCTACGAAGCACATAGGGAGCAATATCTTTCTTAAAACATAGCTTATGACGACGCGCAGCGTGCTCGGAGGGGGGGGGGGGGAAGTGAAAAATTTTGGCACATTGAAAACCGTTCCCGCTCCATAGCTTTCGCAATGTTTGACAGATTTTGGAGAGTTTTGGATATGCCATAGTTCTCGAGAATATCTAGCCCGTAAAAGAAGGTCCCACACACAAATGACCAAAAGAAAATTTTCGAGGTGCGATATTTCGGTGTGAAAAATCGAGTTGTGAGATTCCGGTGTAAAACGCTCAAAAGTCGCACTAGCAGCCTGCGTCTATCGATTTGCTATCATTTGACGCCAAAATCAGCGGCATCGTCGGTGTAGATCTCTTGAAACGAAAAACAACGAGTGCCGACTTCGACCGATTTTCGCCACTTCTCGACTTTCAGCTGTTTTAACGCTCGAATGCGACTCTTTAGTGCCAAATGAACCGCACCACGCGATTACTCGTTGAAAAGTTATCCGGAAGTGGTTTTCAAAAATAATTTTTTCGGCTACCGTATTCCCGCCGCGTCCGAAATTCCAATTCCCATTCCGGAGTACGAAATGCATGTTAGAGCCGATTTCGGCACTTTCGAGGTCGCTAAATCCGAATCTGGTGTTATTTTGGCGTTTCGGGGCAAGATTCGCGAGTTTTGGCCCAACATCGACCTACCGTACTCTAAGTGTGGCGAGTCTACAGCTGAAATATTGGTTTCCCAATCCTGTGACGATTTTACCTTTGAATAGCGACTTTTCTTATGTCGATATCTCAAATTTGAATATTAGGTGTACCGCACTACTTTCAAATTATGTTCCCTCTAAGTTTTAGCGTGCATTCAAACATTCGAATTGAAGGAACTGTATTGTGGAAAGCGCTGACGGCTACCGCGCAGCCGCGTTGCTGGTCGAGAAGTGAAAATCGCGTGAACGTCGTAGGCCCATTTTGCCTTCGTCTTCAGGATTCCGGTGGAGTTCTGCTACACGCCCGGCCTTTGTGGGTGCGATAAACAGATTTCCGCTTGTGTACGCTTACGCTTCCCCCAAAACGCATTATACCTTCATCTACTATAGCCTCAATCGGGTCGGACTGCTTCTATGCAGGGACTCCTGCACGTATTCCTTGTTCGTTCGTTCATGAGACCCTGTACACACTAAGTGTATGTGGTAAGTTTATAGTGAAAGAACCTGCACAGGTACATACATACATACCTAGTACACAACTAGGTTAACGCTGAAGGAGACCTTCAGGTGGGCACTCCGCTTGTCCCAAAGCGAAGCATTCTGGTCGCTCGTCTCACTACTGGGTAATAGTAATTCACAAAGCGACGACGACTGATTTGTTGGTGAACATGTGAGTTGAGTGGGCGTGTGGCGAAGTCGGTTGCGAGGCAAAGAACACGCACGCACAGAGTCACAGCAGCGCTGCACACAAGGGTACAGTACGAATAGAGACTACTCAATGGCCATATCCAACAGCGCCGCGTTCACAGAGTCGTCTAGATTGTCACTGGGTTCAGAACAAGTGCTGGTTGATTGCAGTGCCACGAATGGCGGAAGATATCGTTCAAATTTGCGATTGACAGTTTCGACTGACAGAGCAGGGAAGCCCCGCGTGCAACCAGTGCCGTATTTACTCCGTTTCTCTCTTCATCACACACGTAACAGAATGGCCATAACAAAACAGGTCGGTCATTCAGGTTGACTGTGACCGAATCATCACATGATGTTTGCGTTTCAATTTTGAAAATCCGACCCCGGGACCCAGTTTTTGGCCGGCCGGGCGCCGAAATCAGCGCAAAGACATCCCAAATCGCAAAACAAACACCGGAATCGTGTTCAGCGTCGTCGAATACCCCCGAAACAAGTGAAAACTCAATTTCGAAAATTTGACCCCGGGATTCAAAAATTCGACGCGGCCGGGGTACGACACTTCAGAATGGTCCGGACACTTCGCCTAGACCAACTTTCGACGTAGAACACGTTGCAAGGGTAAATTTGCCGTTAAAGGCACGCTTTCCAGCCCAAAAATCCACTCAAAGTCGAAAATCCGAATTTTCCGCTCGGGACCCGTCACCTTTGCCACCTCGTATCTCCCGAACGACATAGCCGATCTCGGCGGTTATGGTCTCGATCGAAAGGTCATACAATTGTCTAGGCCGGATCGAAGAGTTTGCGAGGATCCCCCGTCGCAAACTCGAGTTACGATTTTTTAAAGGCCGGAAAAAAATTTGAAAATTCAAATTTTCTACCGTACTCCCGCGTCGGGCCAGCTAGGGAGCCCGTTTTGGTCTGGGGATGAAGAGGACCCAAAGGTCTACAACATATCCAAAAATCACCAAAATCGACGCACTTTTGCGAAAGTTATGGCGTCCTGACTTTTTTTTACTTAGTAAAAATTTGAATTTTTGAATTTTCGCAAAATTCTTCCACTACCGGGATTTTCTAGTTTCTTGTCCACCCTGCGCGTCGACTCAACCTATCTAACGCAAAAAACCGCTTGGCGATCCCATTTGTGTAGCGCGAGAAAAGCTGTTAAGATGATTCTGTTCAATCCGACGCCCCCTATAGCACTCCTGCTTTTGCAAAGCGGAGTGCCAAAAACTATGTTGACACCGCTGTTTGCGCCTTCACCATTTCGTCCACACTGTTATCCTTCTGAAGAGCGTTGAGCGCCAGGGAAACGCCATAGACCAATGGGACGGCGAGCAGCCTCGCTGGATCCTTTCGACTGGGACAGTGGAGCACTTCGTCGAGTAGAGCGACACTCTGCGCCCCATGCGAAATCTGCTCTCTGTCGAGGCCCAACAAGTGTACCTCTTTCAGAGTGCGAGCGGTGCGCCTCTTCAGCTCGTTGGCGCGGTGGGGTCGCGTGGAAACTACCACGGCCGCGTGTCGCAGCTGTGTTCCAGCGAGCACCCGATGGACCCAGTTGTCGTCTTCCTTGGGATGATACTCGTCGTAGCCGTCCAAGAGGAGCAATGTCTTCTTCTGCACGTGTTCTCTTCCCAGCGAATCCATCAGGACGTTCAATAGCTGCTCTTTTGCCCCAAAGAGCTGGGCGCCCAAGGCGTCCTTCAGTCTAGGTTTGTCGCCGCAAGAGCCGAGGCGCAAGAGGATGGTGAGCGCGAACTTCTCACGAAGCGACTTCGGCTCGTCTTCTGGCTTGGAAGGGTGATCGGCATCGACCTCGCGCACAACCTTGAAGAAGAACTCGTCGTCAATCGCCCACTCGCGAGTTATTTTATCCAGGAAGGTGGTCTTGCCGACTCCAGTGGCGCCAACGAGCACCACCATGGCCTTTGGTTGCAACTGGTGAAATCCATTCGGCGTCATCGGGGTGGGGCTCCCAACGCCAGTGCCAGTGCAATCCACAGCCAAGAGGTTGGGCCACTTCAACGGTTCGATCACTTCCTTGTCGAGCACCTCTGCCGATTCATTCTCCTCAGCTTCGGGCAGAATATCCTCGAATTCTTCTTGGAAAACGTCGGTGTGGCCCGCGTAGTGGTTCGCTAGGTGGCGTGCTGCTTCTTGGAGTTCCACTGAATCTGAATCTAAAAGGAAAGTGGCTTGAGCATTATCAGCACAGTACATCCCGCAATCATTTTGCAGCGAAGTGTTTGAAACTCAAAAGATGTCATCATGCGTGATGACATGACATGGCGAACTCAAAAATTCATCTTTTGTATGTTTCAAAGTTAGCAACAGAGAGCCAACGTTTGATCGATCACCTTCAAAGACATCTCTCGCATTGCTCTTACTGTGCGCTGACAAAAGGGGTCCCGTTCGTCCGCTACCCAAATGGGTGCCACTCATCCCGCAGCCCAAATGGGCCTTTATCGTCCCGGTCATTACTCAATGGGGTGCCGCTGGAACCGTACGCTACTCAAAGGTGTTCTGCTCGACCTGTACGCAACGCAAAAGGGTCCCGCTTGCCCCTTACACTAACTACCCAAAGGCGTCCCACACGCTACCCGCTCGTCCCGTAGGTTGCCAAAATGGGCCTTACTCGTCTCGGTCATTACCCAATGGGGTACCGCTCGTTTCGTACGCTATCCAAATAGGTCACGTTCGTCACGTACACTACCCAACGACGCCTAGCTCGCCCTGTGCGCCACTCAAAAGCAGCGTTTCATACAATACCACAATGCATTGTTGTATAGTTGTATAGTATGTTATAGTATAGCATACTATACTATACAACAATTCCTTGGGCATTTGTTGTACAATACTATACTATACAACAATTGATATCAGGTCAGCCATACTATAACATACTATACAACAATTGAATCCGATACAACAATGCGGTTGGGTCTGAATGAGTGCCCCCAAATTCTGAATGAGTGCCCCCAAATTCTGAATGAGTGCCCCCAGGACCCAGAGGGGCGCTACTACATACCACGCCCGTGAGAGTAACCGGCTGGGCACAGCAGGCCTAAGCAGGAGGTGAAGTAGATGGAGGAGTGTTCATTTCACTTACCGTTTGCACTAAAACTCGGTCGACGTCGCGCCTGGCGGGTCGAAAACTGAGGCTTAGCGCGACCACCAACTTCAGGGCGCGCTCCGCGCGCCCTGAAGTCGGTCACCGGTCGCGTTAAGCCTAAGCTTTGACCCGCCAGACTGCGACGCCGACTGACTCTTGTGCAGTGTGGGCGCAGGGCGAGCCTAAGCATAGCCTGAATTCAAGGAAAATCTTGCTTGGAGGCATAGAGAACAAACACGGTATGACGACTTCCCACAGACGAGATTCTTGGCCCCGCGGCTCCATCCACACAGTGATTAAATTAACGCCGCACTGTAGAACATTGGGGGCACTCATTCAGAATTTGGGGGCACTCATTCAGACTTTGGGGGCACTCATTCAGACTTTGGGGGCACTCATTCAGAACTTGGGGGCACTTATTCAGATATAGCCCAACAATGCATTGTTGTACAACAATGGAGGTATTGTATGCAGTAATTTAACACACGAGAGGCCTCCAAAACTCATGCCCGTGGCACGATAGCACAAATCATGCTCCGTTAATATACTTCAGCAAAAGTTTGATATCGATTTAGCACTGTTCGATACCTTTGTGCCTCCTGTTGATACTGATATCTTACCCACATATGAAATTATTTGGCTGTTTTCTGTTTTACCATACAACAATTCGCATTGTTGTACAATACAACAAATGAAAATTTTGACGCCATACTATACTATACTATACAACAATTATTATCTGAGATTTATACAATACTATACTACAATGCAAAATTCTCGGCCAATACTATACTATACTATACAACAATTAAAATGAATTGTTGTATGAAACGCTGCTCAAAAGTGTCTCACTCGTCCCGTAGGCTACCTAATGGGTCCCACTCGTTCCGTCGGTTGCCCAAATGGGCCTTGCTCGTCCCGAACATTACCCAAAGGGGTCCCGCTCGTCATGCACGCTACCCTACGGGGCCCAACTCCTCCTGTACGCTACCCGATGGGGTTCCCCGCTCGTCCCGTACGCTACTCAAGGGGTACGTGCACTGATTCGCTACCCAAGAGGATCCTGTTTTTCCCATGTGTACGTTACCAAGAGGGGGTCGCCGCTTACCTAAAAGGGTGTCTCCTTTCTGCTTTTAACATTATTACATAAAATTTGTACATTACAACGTCACCGTGTGGTTTGGCTCCAGTGCACTGACGTAAACAGACGAACTGAAGAGCGTCGCACGCATTCACACTCACCACGCTGGGTCGCAGCGAAAAGGTTTGCGTACCTTCAAAAGCGTCCCATGTCGTTTGCCCTTGGGAAAGTCGCCCCATGTCGTCGCAAAGACGGCTAAGGCTTTCTTCTATCTATGACTGAGAATATCACGGATATTCCAAAATCTTCACAAAGCGCAGAGTGTTTGACAACAAGACAGCAGTCGGGGTAGGCAACGCTTTGTGCACAAAAACTCGACGGCAACACAACGTCGCATGCGGGGCCTGCGCCCTCCTCCCCGATGCATAGAGCAGAGCAGTAAAAGGGTGACGCATAGATACGCCAAGGATTCGCACTGGCGGGCTCGCCAATGGCGGCGCGACGTTCTCCCGTTCTTTGTCCAGCCTTTTCGCAATTGAAAATCGACGCGCATGCGAGAGAGCGCCACCGTGACAGACCTGTAATCCTGGAGCCAGTCTTTTGACGTCATGCAAAAGTTAGCTGTATCTCGATTCTCGCACCGGTTTTGGTGCGCGCACACACACGCGCGCCTTCTTGTTGTTGCGCGACTTAGGTAATCAACGCTTTTGCGGACCAGAATCAGATGCTAACAAGCCATTTTTGCTCAGGATACGTGATTAGACTGAAGTTTCCGGCACGAACCACTAATCCTTTTCGAAATTCGTAGCGACTCAGCTAGATGAATAGATTCCTGATGTTCCTTTTACCGCAAAGCAAATGCATACCCCCTCCCCTTCATCAACTTTTTTCGCCGCCCCCCAGGGCGGCGAGTATATATACGGACGCTATTGTCTGTTCGTGTTTCTGTGTGTCTGTGTGTGTGTGTGTCTGTGTGTGTCACAAAACTAGACATGACGGTTAGTGCCACCCGATGGAGTCGAATGCGCTGAGTAACGTGTCGATGTCCGTTTCTGTTGCTAATTTCGCTATTTCGAGATATTTACAATTAAAATACGAAAATGTCAAAAATGACACTTTTATTTACAAGTCGTATCGGCAAAGTTTTTGCTGAAATGGAAAGGGCGTAAGACGCGATGAATTTGTGACATAGTTTCGGATTTTGGAATTCACCAAATTAGGGATATTTTCAAGGTTTTTGTCTAAATTCCCAAATTTTGACAAATTCAAACAGCTTAAATTTCAAAACTTCTTTGCACCGATGTATCGAGCATAGTCCGTCAAGTATTTAGCAAATAGTTTCAGCGAATATAATTAACGAAATTTGGGATATTTTTAAGGATTTTGTTAAAATCCACAAATTTCGACAATTTCAAACAGCTTCAATTTCAAAATTTCTTTTTACGGATGTGTCGAGCATAGTCTGCCAAGTATTTATCAAATAGTTTCAGATTTTGTAATTAACGAAATTAGGGATATTTTCAAGGATTTTGTCAAAATTCCCAAATTTTGACAAATTCAAACAGCTTAAATTTCAAAACTTCTTTGCACCGATGTATCGAGCATAGTCCGCCAAGTATTTAGCAAATAGTTTCAGCGAATATAATTAACGAAATTTGGGATATTTTTAAGGATTTTGTTAAAATCCACAAATTTCGACAATTTCAAACAGCTTCAATTTCAAAACTTCTTTTCACGGATGTGTCGAGCATAGTCTGCCAAGTATTTATCAAATAGTTTCAGATTTTATAATCAACGAAATTAGGGATATTTTCAAGGTTTTTGTCAAAATTCCCAAATTTTGACAATTTCAAACAGCTTAAATTTCATAATTTCTTTTCACGGATGTGTCGAGCATAGTCTGTCAAGTAATTAGCAAATAGTTCTAGATTTTATAATTAAAGAATTTAGGTATATTTTCAAGGTTTTTGTCAGAATTTCCAAATTTCGACAATTTCCAGCAGCTTAAATTTCAACATATATTTGTGTGGATGCATCGAGCACTAAGCCCAAAAGAATAGTGCGTCGTCCCATTTATACCCTTTTCAATGGGGCGTCGTCCCATTTATACCCTTTTCAATAGGGCGTCGTCTCATTTAGACGCTTTTATTGCACTGTGTGCCTGCGGCGAATTTCTCTGATCCATTTATGGATCAGTTGCCACTATCATAAGCGCAAAGTGTGCCTGCGGCGAATCTTCTGATCCATATGTGGATCAGGTACCACAAACAAATCCAAGACCAATTGCGGCTATACCCCACCAGATTGTCGACTAAATGTCTAGCGGCACTTCACTATCCAGTGCACATTATCCCGCACACGCTCTCAAGTTTACACTGATGCCAACGTGGTGCCACAGTTTTTAGACAAAGCTTGTTGGCACTCCTCCCCTCCAAAAGGGAGGAGTGCTATAGTGATGGTGCGGATTCTGTGTAAATTGGAACGCTCATAAGTCGGGCTAGAGTTGGCCGATCGGGGCGAATTTTTTTTTATTCGATAGGTCTCTGGATTGCGCAGGGTGGATCGAGGGTCTCGACTTCCGTCCGGGACCCGATTTTTGGCAAGTTGCCAAAAACCCGGTTTTTCGGCCTCCGATGAACTTTGGACGCTTAGAATAGTGTTCTGGTAGAACGTAGCGAGACGAGCTTTGGGCCGAATATGTAAAAGACATTGGGCTATCCGATGGTGGGGGCGCCGCCGGGCTGGGTCCGGTCATGCCCGGGCCGGGTAGCAAAAACCCGGTTTTTCGACCCAAAAATAGGGGTTCACGGTCAGGTCGTGGTTTCTTTGTTTTTCAAGTCAACCTAAAGCTACTTGTCGTGGTTGAAGAACTTGAATAGCTCTATCCAGAATCGGTTTTAGAAAAGTGATCGGATGCGGCACCAACCGGGAAATTCACCCCAAAATTGGGTCCCGGGTCTATGGGCAGAAATTTGGGCAGGTGTAACTTTTGGTAGGGTGGTCATATTGAGATGGTACAAACGCCATTCGATAGCGCTTGGCGAGCTCTATAACTTTGTAGTAGGTCAGTTGTTTCAAAGTCACCAAATTTCGGGCGAAAATTGGAAAATTCGATTTTTTGGTCAAAATTCAAAAGTTCTGCCAATCCCATTTTTTGCTGTGTGAATCGATTTCGACGACATTCGCAGGGTTTTTGAGGCTTACAAGTATCTTCACTGTGGCAAAATTTCAGCTTTCTGCTGGATCAATTTCTGGGCGAAATTTCAATTTGCAGGGTTATTTTTGGGTATTTCGGTGCAAAGTGAGGTCAGTTGAGATATTTCGGTGTCAGCTGGACTTTCGCGTGATAGAGCATCAAAAGATACGTTGTTTTTGTTATAAGCACTTTTCTCGTCCGACGCGTATTTTGGCGGGAAATTTGAATTCAAAATTTTGGCTGCCGGATTTGACCGGGGCACCTGCCGTGTAAGTACTCGATTCCGGCTTTTCGGGGATGCTGATCACGAATTTGACGTTGTCTTTTCGTTTTGAGATGTGTGGGACCATTTTGAAGAATTTGCTTGCCACCATACGTGCCCTTAAGTGGAAAACCTGGTCGTGTCAGTTCATCTGAAGCTAAGTGTGTTGTGTGTCAAATGTGGGGTATTGGAGGGTCACAATTCCGACTTCGCTATTAATTTTGCGATCAGAATGGCCACTAAGCCTCACTGACATGTCTCGTTGATCAATGGGCAGCATGATTCAACTCCCAAAATACTTCTAAAAGAGGGGAGGAGTGCCCCGAGGGGCTCTGCCCCCGTCTACTAATCTTGTTATTCATGCTCTCCAAGGTCGAGGTGCAGAGGGGCGTATTTTGTATTTACGGTAACTGCCTATGTACGAGGGTGAGCATGGCACTGTGCACAGATAAGCCGCGGTTGTTGCATGGGCCGTGAATTGGGATTTGCGGTCCGCATCCGGACCCCCGTCGCTTGATCGTAGGTAATAATTGTCTTGTTTGCGCTGAACCGTGCTTCTGACTGTGAGTGACTTCTACCAAATTTCGTCATGACAACCCACCCCCCACCCCCCCCCCCCCCCCCCCCCCCCCCCCCCCCACAAACGGCAGTGCTGGTGTCCCGGTAGAACCGGTCCCTACCCTGCCGTGTCGCGCGCGCGCATCAAACTTGGAGGAGAGCTGCTCCGTCGGCTGCTTTGTTTCGCTTCCCTTACTGTATCCCCCCCCCCCCCCTCCCCCTCCTTTACCATCTCCCCACTCACCCCCATCAACAAGCATGCGCAACGGCAGTCACTAGTCACGAGTCGTTCGCGTGTTGTCCCAAAGGGAGCCGCGCGTCGCCGTCACTGACGTAAACTCAGACGAGCGGGATTCTCCCCACCTCTCGACGACCGTTCGTTCCAGAAGAGTGGCTCTCGAGCCAGCCGCAGCACTGGCAGTCTGCGCGTCTCCCTTCCTCCCGTCGTGTGTCTACGGCCGGCGACAGTCAGCGCTGAGCAGTCAAACTTGCGCGATTCCTTTATCGCCTGTGTCTTCGCCGAAAGGCGCAAAACGAAGGTACCTACAAACCCATGGAAATCGCCGAAGCTATCCCTGGCACGGGTCAGGCGGTGCCTGCCATCTACACAGCCTACTCAACCGCCAAGGACTTGAGAGAGCGAGCGGACGGTGACTACGACAAAGCGGCCCTCGCCTACGACCAGCTGACCCACTTCGTCTTCGACCCAAAGTCGGCTCGACGAGGCGGCGGGGATGATCTGACGGCCTTCGACAAGCTGGCCGTGGACCGACGCGAGAAAGCGATTGGACAGGCCAACGAGCTGCTTCGACTGCTGAAGAACCTCGTCCCTGTCCGGCCCACGACGCGCTGCGGCGTGCGCATCTCGCCGATGCGAAAGAAGCGCACGGCAGCCTGGCAAATGCAGATCTTCGCCGTGATGGTCAAGCACGTGTACCCGAGCCCAGAAGCGACCGATGCGAGCGCGAAGACTGACATGATTGAACAAGTCATAGCGCAAATCACGGCGATCCTCGAACGCCAAAGCGACATTGTCGACTGGATAAGGAAAGTCGAAGAGATGGCGGTTTCACAACAGCTTCCCCTAACGACATCGCCATCTTCTGACAGCCAACTGAGTCAGGCGCCAACCGCGGCAGGCTCGGATGGCGGCAGCAACGTGAGCCAGCGCGCGGCGTCCACCTCAAGCGCGCCGGTGGCAGTATCACCACAACCTTCGCCTTCTCCATCCCCAACTCGACAGCAGAGCGTGACGCCAGCACCGAAGGCGTCGACAACTTCTTTTTCGTCGGCCCCGCAAGGGCCGAATATTGGACATTCTGGAGGAGGGTCTACCGAGGCTGCCAGCAGTCGCAGCACTGTCCCGCTTGGAGAACGCAAGTCAAAACGGCAGGCTAAAATGGAGGAGAAACTGGAAGCTAGAATCAAGGTGATAAACCAGCTGAAGAAGCGGCTTCGCAACTGCTGGGAGCTGGCGAACTTCTACCGCGACAGGGGCAAAATAGAGGGAACGCTGGTCAAAGACCTTGAAGCAAAAGTTGAAGAACTATTTCCAGCGTTGCTGCACAAGGCATCTCTTCGGCCACAGCTGGAGTCCCGCGCCAGCCTACTGACAGGTATGAATCAATGGGACTCTGTTGTAATTCAAATGCCCCCGACGCAGGACGCACTTCACCATGAGTCTGTCCATCACAAACACCAGGGAATCCGATCACCATCGCTCAGGTTTCAGAAAGTCGAGTCGTTGTTTTCTGACTGACTTTGTTGAACTGATTCTTGCAGAGACCATGACCCATTCTCTATCAGCATCAGCTATTCTCCGTATCACGCGAGAGAGTTGCGTAGCAATATTGATTTCGCCGCAGTTTGGTACTAAGTTTACGAAAACACGTGTTCTGGAGGCGTAAACCGATTCCGAACCGCAGGTTTGTCGCCTTGCGGGGCGGGGGGATGCCTTCCCCGCTAGGGGGTTGGGACGGGGGGGGGGGGGGGGGGGACGCCCGCCGACCTTCTCCCCCCCCCCCCGCGTTTCTGACTGGGGAGGCGCCCCTTCTACTGACTGAGTGCACCCCTTGCCTGCGCTTGGAATTACTGACTGCGTGACCCCCCCCCCCCCCCCCCCCCCAAATTGCTGACTGAGTGCACCTCGCGAGCCTGTCCCTCCTCCCCCTCTGATACAGAGGGGCACAGCAGGCCTGAGCAGGAGGTGAAGTAGATGGAGGAGTGTTTACACCACTTAAACTAAAACTCTGCTGGTGTCGCGCCTGGCGGGTCTCAGCAGAGGCTTAGCGCGACCACCAACTTCAGGGCGCGTTCGCGCGCTGTGAAGTCGGTCATCGGTCGCATTAAGCCTAAGCTTCGACCCGCCTGACTGCGACGCCGACTGACTCTTGTGCACTGTAGGCGCAGGGCGAGCCTAACGATAGCCAGATTTCAAACGAGAATCCTGCTTGAAGTTTATACAGAACGCCCGTCACAATAGTGTCGAATGGTGAGGTACACTCAGTCAGTAATATTGTGTAGTGCACGCAGTCATCAATTCTGGACGGTGGCCAGATTTGTGTTGGGTGCACTCAGTCAGTAAAAGAGGTGCACTCAGTCGGTGAAAGGGGTGCACTCATTCAGATTTTACCGTAGTGGGACATCTGAAAGCACTGTGGACGTGCGCCTTTCTAACTGTGTCAACGATCGATAATTGATAATCGATAAGAAGCGAGCCAACGAAAAGACAACAATACGTTAGATGGTGATGCTGACCATCTGCTGATTATCAACGAGACAATCACCGTCGTGCATTTAAACCTTTTAGGTACTGCAGAGTCACCCTCAGCTGAAACTAGTGAAATTGAGATGAATTGGCAAGAAGTGGAAGTGTTACCGATCGGAATTGTGACGTTCACAAGCGACAATACCAACTCGTTCTACTGCGAACTTCGTTCAACTGTTGGGACATCAGCAGAAACTACGAAATGGCGAAAACTGCAGGTGATGCAGTTCACTCGTTAGCTTTATCGTCTGTATCAATGGCGAAGGGTGCATTAACATTTTGGTCGCGTTACACAAGAATGGTGAACAACTGTGGGGGAAAATGACGGGTCACATATAAAACGGGACACGTCACATATAAATCGGTACTTCCACATATATTTTGGAACTTGCGCATATAAGCGGCACTTCCACATATAAATCGGTACTTGCACATATAATTTGGTGCTTGCACATATATTTGGGTACTAGCGCATATTAATGGTTTTGTAGGCGTAAACGCGTTCATAATGGGCAGCGGCCGTTAAAATGAACCGATTGGCCTTTTATTGGGTATTGTAAAAACTGTGAATTGCATTACATGTGTGAAGCAGTCTCGTGTTTCGTTACATTTCTTTCGGACACAGAATATTCCTTCCAGTTCAGGCTATGCTTAGGCTCGCCCTGCGCCCACCATGCACAAGAGTCAGTCAGCGTCGCAGTCTGGCGGGTCGAAGCTTAGGCTTAACGCGACCGGTGACCGACTTCAGGGCGCGCGGAGCGCGCCCTGAAGTTGGTGGTCGCGCTAAGCCTCAGCTGAGACTCGCCAGGCGCGACGTCGACCGAGTTTTAGTGCAAACTTTTAGTGGGATGCACACTCCTCCATATGCTTTGCCTCCTGCTTAGGCCGGCTGTGCCCCTTCCCTGCTAGCGCTTGCGACAATCTTCACGTTGAAGACGGATTTTGCCTGGTCACCAGACACACACAAGCGCTCGCTTGCTGACACAGACACTCTAGTTCGTGTGCCAGTCGTTTCTCTGTAAGCAGGGAAACAGACACGCCGACCGGCCGATTATATGTGAAAGTAACGATTTATATGCGATAGTACCGATATATATGCGATTGTGCCGATTTATATGTGATTGTGCCGATTTATATGTGATTGTGCCGATTTATATATGGAACTGTTGGGTATTTGTGATAGTGCCGATTCATATGTGACAGTCCCGTTTTATATGTGCCAACACCCGAATTATATGTGATGCGTGCCGTTTTAAATGTGATCCATCCCGCCACCCGGCTGTGGCACTGCCGCTGCAGTAGATACCGGGCGAGGAAATTACTAGTCCACGGCCCAACGAACCACCGCCCATGGTAATTTGATGTAATTTGCGAAGGTAAGTTAACGTTTGTCTATATTTAGAAGTCAATTACCAATCGACGCCCGAGCTCACCATGCAGACTTGTTCTTGACAACTTGTCGGACGTCTCTCCAACGTCTGTAAGACAATCGCGTTAGAGCCGCTTTGCGTTTTTGAACAGTTGGGTTACTGTATCATGCGAAAGTCAATTTTCTCTCGACAGTGGCATGGATCAATGATCAGTGAGAGACCTGTTGAAAGAGCCTGACGTCGTCTCTCTACGACTTTTCAACACGGAGATTTGAGAGCTTCACGTACGAACGAGTGAGCACACCGGCGCACGCGCGCCGAGCTCTCGCAAGGTTTCGCCCGGCTGAAGCCTGGCGGAATAAAATTGCATGTTAAGAAGACTTTGTCTATTACCTACAGAAGGCACAGAAGGCTCGTCCAGTTTTCGAGCACACTTTGTTCCAGGACATCTAGCAGAAGAAGAAGCTGAAGAGATGCTTGCTATGCTTAGAAATGTCTACTCGAAGTACGTCTTCCTCGGCAACGAATGGAAGGATATGTTTCTCTGCAGTGAAGAGCAGAACGGCTTCGTTAGACAACTAGAATTCGACGGGTTCTACCAGCGGCTCCAAATAGAGTTCGGCAATGGCGATTTACCAACAGACGTGGGGATCTATGAAACGATTCTCGGTGGCCGTAGCACTTCACATGAAGGCCCTCGGGTGATTCTCACAGGAAGCACATCGATGGGCAAAACCTGTTTCCTCCACAAAGTAGCCTACGACTGGTCGGTAGAGCGCAAGGCGGACGACCAAGGAAGTGGAATTGAAGTGTCGCTTCAGGAAGACCAACCAAGCGACCAAGGACAAGGCGACGAAGAGGATCAAGACGGAAGCCAAGCGCAAGGATCTGAGCACGGACAAGAAGAGGAAGACGGACAGGGACAGGGAGAACAAGAGAGAGAGCAGCAATGCCAGCGAAGGCCCTCAGCGTCGCCACTGGAGGCGACGGACGCCGAGTGGCTGCGCAACCGGTTCAAAGTGGTCCTCCTCCTGAAGCTGGACAGAATCGCCTTCAGCAACAGCGATTTGTCGCTAAAGCGCGGCGTCTATATCCGCCTGTTCGGCAGAAGCGTCGACGAGGACAAAGTGCACCGATTTCTGCTGACGCTTCGTGAGGACAAGAAGATGCAGGCGCAGACTCTCATCCTTCTTGACGAGTACAGCGACTTCGTTTTCAACAACAGCAACAGCGACAGCGAGCTCGCCTGCTTGGCACGCGGCGGCCTTCTTCCAAAGGCGACCATTCTGGTGGCCACAAGGTCGTCCAGCGAGCTGGCTTCGTTGCAGCAGGCGCGCGTCGCCAAAATCATCGGCGTTCCAGGAGAGAAGGCGATGGAAGTTGCTCGGTCACAGCCTCATCTGCGAGAGTTGCTCTCCTCGCCGAGAAGCGCCGACGTCCAGACTTTGCTGTGCAGCCCGACGATCTTCTTCATGACAGCGTCGGGCCATATT
>JASAMZ010001442.1:5000-29481 GCA_030248115.1 Linhomoeus sp. GSCO2_2 | reverse complement strand
TTACACTTTCGTGCCTCATTTCTCATCCGATTTGGACGGGGTTTTTTTTAATCGATAGCTCTCGAGGGATAGTAGGGGCGCTCGTGCCTTCGTTTTTTTCGCGTGGTGGAAAAATTTTGAGAAAAATTCAAAAATTTGAATTTTTACTTACTGGAAGGGTGTTCAGCAGCTGCTACTTTCTGGAATAATGGGTCGATTTTGATGCCCTTTGCATATGTTGTAGTCCTCGACGAGACGAAGAGGGGACAAAAAATCCCGACCCTCTAGGTCGACGCGTTCTCGGGTTACGGTAGCCGAAAGTGGTTTTTTGACAAAAATTTGTCTTTCAAAAATCCTAGTAAATCAGGGAGTTGTTGGATCGGGCCAGATATCTCAAATCGGCAAGATTAACATGTTCTATTTCGTTTAAGACCAAAATCGCCGAAATCCGCCGAGGAAATCTTGAGTTCTGCTGTCACAACGGGTCTCCGTCGGTGGTCAAAAATTCCAATTTCTGACTTTCGGCCGTTTTAGCGCCCGATTGCGATGATTTACGGCCAAATGGACTGCACCACGCGACTCCCCGTTGAAAACTAATCCGGAATCAATTTTCAAAAATATTTTTTCGGCTACCGTACCCCGGTTGCGTCCAAAATTCGAATTTCCACCCGGGTGGTCAAAATCAATGTTGGAGTCGATCCCGGTGCTTTCGAGCTCGCTGATGCCGAATCTGGCGTTATTCTGGCGTTTCGGATCAAGATTGGCGAGTTTTTGTCGAAAATTGACCTACCGTAGCCCTACGTTGACGAAACTGAAAGTGTGGTAATTGTGCGGTTGAAGTGTCGATTCTAGGGGTATTTCGCAGCGAGGAACGCGAATTCGCTATTGGTTTCTCCAATTTGTGTCGATTTTGCCTTCAAACAGCCACTTTCCTAATGCCGACATTTAAATTTGAATGCAACTTTTACCGTACTCTCCTCAAACTATGTTGTAACTCAAATTTGCGCGCGCATTCAAACTTCACACTTGAAGGAAATGCAGTGCGAAAAGACGGCGTTGTAAAGTGAGCAATTGCGCATGAATTGTCTATTATCCCGTCGAAAATGGCAAGGCGAGTCTGCGATTGGCGCAGCCCCGAATATTAGCTGCCGGCTACTGGTCGTCGAAGCGAAATGGTGCATGTTGAGCTCAATTCGGCCTGGTCTACAGGATTTCGGTGGAGTTGTGCTGCGCGCCGGCCGGTCCTTGTAGGGGGAGGGAATATGCGTACTCTGAAACTCGCGCGCCGGCGAAATTTGTGGAGAATCTTTGGGCGGAAATCGGCCTTATTTCTCATGATAAGTGAGTGGCGGTCTGCTTTCTCCCGTTCTGGTCGGAGTGCTTCACTGCAGGGTCTCCTGCACGTTTCCCTTGTTCTCATTGAGTGCTTTAGTTATTAGAAGACGAAAGAGTACGTCATGGGCGTTCGAATGACTTGCCGATTGTTGCTGCAGTCACAATACGAGCAATTCAGAGCCAATAAATGCAAAACTCAAAAACATCAATTTCTCTGGCTTTACATGAAAGTTTTACGAATTGAATATATTTTACTCTTCGAATCTATATTTTACATGAAATAATTAATAAATTCGAATTGAATATATTTTACGAAACGAATTGAATTAAAGTATGTTCACACCTTTGTTGCACCTAGCTTTTTTCACTATGTCACTGACCACCTTTCTGACCTCAAACCAAAAGCTGTTCAAGCTTCTCAGAGTTCTCTTCATACTTTCTCTTCCCCCTGGAAGGATGATCATGCATTTGGCCCATCTTCGAAAAGATGATCAGGTCGCTAGGGCGTGGGTCTGTCAGACCCACCTGTGCAGTAAAGGGATATCCTTGAAAATAGCCCTAATTACGTTAATTATAAAATTTGGAACTACATTGCTAAATACTTGGCAGACTATGCTCGATACATCCGTGCAAAGAAGTTTTGAAATTTGGGCTGTTTGAATTTGTCAAAATTTTGAAATTTTGACAAAAACCTTGAAAATATCCCTAATTTTGTGAATTCCAAAATCCGAAACTATGTTACAAATTCATCGCATCTTATGCCCTTTCCTTTTCAGCAAAAACTTTCTCGATACGACTTGTAAATAAAAGTGTCGTTTTTGACATTTGCTTATTTTAATTGCAAATATCTCGAAATAGCGAAACTAGCAACAGAAACGGACAACGGCGCGTTACTCAGCGCATTCGACTCCATTGGACGGCACTAACCGTCATGTCTAGTTGATCCGTACACACAGACAGACAGACAGACAGACGGACGGACGGACGGACGGACGGACGGACGTACAAACGGACTTCACTTCTTGTTTCATCTCTCTCTCTCTCTCTCCCTTTGTCACCTTGTCTCAAAATGCGTACGAAATCAAACTATGTAGCGTACGAAATCAAACTTCCCACATGCAGAACACTTGCGGAACAAAAGAAAACGCCTTTCAGCGACAATTTGCTGAGTTGTGCTATTTCGGTGTAAATTGGATTGTGGCCTCGGATCGGCGTGCAGTGTTTGTCGATATGCCTTTTATCCATTGGGGCCCTTTACAGAGGCGTATATTTTGACGTAGGGCGACGTGAAATTTGGGTTGTTTGAATTTGTCGAAATTTGAAAATTTTGACAAAAACCTTGAAAATATCCCTAATTTCGTGAATTCCAAAATCCGAAACTATGTTACAAATTCATCGCATCTTATGCCCTTTCCTTTTCAGCAAAAACTTTCTCGATACGACTTGTAAACCAGGCAAGTCGTCCGGGGGACGCAGTATACTCCACAAATTTGAACTCCTACGCATAGTGACTCCTCTGCAGTTGTGGACTCCTGACACTCCCAATCACAAAACTAATGTCGAATTTGTAATCAGCGCCTCCGAAAACCCCGGAATCGACATACAACACTCCTAACTTCGCATGGACTCCCGGAACCGAAATACTGCACTTGGGGTACGGTAGCATGCAAATTCGTCATAACTATGTTCAAACATCATCAAAACGATAAACAAATGGCAAATTCGCAATCAGCGCCCCCGAAAACCCCGAAATCGAGTATAATATCGCGTAAGTCGACCCGACGCCCAAAGTTCAAACCGACGCGGCAGGGATACTGTAGTCCCGAAAATTTTTCAAAAATACTTTTCTGGACCAGATTTCAACGTAGAATCGTTTAAAACCACTTTTGAACCGATTCGGCAACGCATTCGAGCGCTACAGACGCTGAAACGCGAAAATCGCAATTTTCGACCCCGGAGTCGAAAAAGTTCCACCAAGATAACTTTTTCGTGTCTCTACCGATTTTCTCCGTTCATGGCTCATTCGATAGAGGACATCTGGGAAGGAGCACCAAGAGTGGTCTCGCCGCTCTAGCTGCTACCTAGCTCCCACAGCAGCCCGTCAAAGTCGACCCGGGGCCAAAATTCGCGAATTTTTTAAATTTGGCGCCAAAATGGGTCCCGCAGCGATCCAATTCATTTTTTCCACCCTCGGCCCTATCGAGTACTACAACATATCAAAAGATAGTATATACCATTATATGCAACTTTTTCGAGTTCTACCTTGTTTAACCCTCTTTTCAGTACTTTGAAAATTTAAATTTTTGAATTTCCCGCCAACGGGGTCCCGGAGCGTGACCCCATATGTCGTGCAGGTTGCCCACCCACTAGGCCTACCCAACGCAAAAAGACCGTTTGCAAATCGGCCGCTTCACGCGCGAACGCCATCCGGTTAAAATTACTGCGTTTCGCGCACAATCGCTATATACTCCACACTTTTTTCGCCGCGCCCCAGCGCGGCGAGTATATATACGGACGCTATTGTCCGTTCGTGTTTCTGTCTGTCTGTCTGTGTGTCTGTCTGTGTCACAAAACTAGACACGACGGTTAGTGCCACCCGATGGAGTCGAATGCGCTGAGTAACGCGCCGTTGTCCGTTTCTGTTGCTAATTTCGCTATTTCGAGATATTTACAATTAAAATATGAAAATGTCAAAAATGACACTTTTATTTACAGGTCGTATCGAGAAAGTTTTTGCTGAAATGGAAAGGGCATAAGACGCGATGAATTTGTGACATAGTTTCGGATTTTGGAATTCACGAAATTAGGGATATTTTCAAGGTTTTTGTCAAAATTCCCAAATTTCGACAAATTCAAACAACTCAAATTTCAAAACTTCTTTGCACGGATATATCGAGCATAGTCTGCCAAGTATTTAGCAAATAGTTTCAGCGAATATAATTAAGGAAATTTAGGATATTTTTAAGGATTTTGTCAAAATCCACAAATTTCGACAATTTTAAACAGCTTAAATTTTAAAATTTCTTTTTACGGATGTGTCGAGCATAGTCTGCCAAGTATTTATCAAATAGTTTCAGATTTTATAATTAACGAAATTGGGGGTATTTTCAAAGTTTTTGGCACTCCTCCCCTCCAAAAGGGAGGAGTGCTATAGTGATGGTGCGGATTCTGTGTAAATTCAAACGCTCATAAGTCGGGCTAGAGTTGGCCGATCGGGGCGAATTTTTTTTTATTCGATAGGTCTCTGGATTGCGCAGTGTGGATCGAAGGTCTCGACTTCCGCCCGGGACCCGATTTTTGGCAAGTTGCCAAAAACCGGTTTTTTGGCCTCCGACGAACTTTGGAGCGCTAGAATAGTGTTCCAGTAGAACGGAGCGAGACGAGCTTTGGGCCGAATATGTAAAAGGCATTGGGCTATCCGATGGTAGGGGCGCCGCCGGGCTGGGTCCGGTCCTGCCCGGGCCGGGTAGCAAAAACCGGGTTGTTCGACCCAAAAGTACGGGTCGCGGCGCGGATGATAAGTGTTGCATATTACAAGTGAAATGTGCATTCTTTTGGAATTCGGCAGAGCTAACATAGGTTACGCGGGGATCGCTTCGATAAATCCGCTCCGATGAAGCCAGAGCCGGGAAATATTGCCCAAAGTTGGGTTCCGGGTTTCTGGGTAAATGTTCGGGCAGGCGTAACTTTCGACAGGACAGTCGTATCGAGATGGAAGAAACACCATTGGATAGAGCTCGGCAAGCGCTACAACTTTCTAGTATATCACTTTTTTCTGAGCGACCAAATTTAGGGTGAAAATTTGAAAAAATCGATTTTTGGGTCGAAATTCAAAAGTTCGCCCTTTCCCATTCCTTACTGTGCGATTAGATTTCGATGACATTAGCAGGGTTTTTTAGCCTTACAAATATCTTCACTGTGGCAAAATTTCATCTTTGGCATCGTTTAATTTCTAGGTTAAATTTTAATTTTTCGATAAATTTTCGGTATTTCGGTGTAAAGTGGGGTCAGTCGAGACATTTTGGTGTCAATTGAACTTTCACGTGATAGAGCATCAAAAGATACGTTGTTTTTGTTATAAGCACTTTTTTCGTCCGACGCGTATTTTGACGGGAAATTTGAATTCAAAATTTTGGTTGCTCGATTTGTCCAGGGCACCTACCGTGTAAGTACTCGATTCCGGCTTTTCGGGCACGCTGATCACGAATTTGACGTTGTCTTTTCGTTTTGAGGTGTGTGGGACCATTTTTGAAGAATTTGCTTACCACCATAGGTGCCGTCAAGTCAAGTGGAAAACCTGGTTGTGTCAGTTCAGCTGAAGCTAGGTGTGTTGTATGTCAAATTTAGGGTATTGTAGGGTCACAATTCCGAATTTGCTATTAATTTTGCGATCAGAATGGCCACTAAGCCTCACTGACATGTCTCGTTGATCGATGGGCAGCATGATTCAACTCCCAAAATTCTTCTGAAAGAGGGGAGGAGTGCCCCGAGGGGCTCTGCCCCCGTCTACTAATCTTGTTATCAAAATTCCCAAATTCTAACAAATTCAAACAGCTTAAATTTCAAAACTTCTTTGAACGGATGTATCGAGCATAGTCTGCCAAGTATTTAGCAAATAGTTTCAGCGAATATAATTAACGAAATTTAGGATATTTTTAAGGATTTTGTTGAAATCCACAAATTTCGACAATTTCAAACAGCCTGAATTTCAAATATTCTTTGCACGGATGTGTCGAGCATAGTCTGCCAAGTATTTATCAAATAGTTTTAGATTTTATAATTAACAAAATTAGGGATATTTTCAAGGTTTTTGTCAAAATTCTCAATTTATGACAATTTCAAACAGCTTAAATTTCACAATGTCTTTGCGTTGATGCATTGGGCATAGTCTGTCAAGTATTTAGCAAATAGTTTCTGATTTTATAATTAACGAAATTTGGGATATTTTTTTTAAGATTCTGAAATTTCGACAATTCCAAATAGCTTTAATTTCAAAATGTCTTTGCATAGTTGTGCCGGGCATAGTCTGCCAAGTATTTAGCAAATACTTCTAGATTTAATAATTGACGAATTTAGGTATATTTTCAAGGTTTTTGTCAGAATTTCTTAATTTCGACACTCTCAAGCAGCTTACATTTCAACATATCTTTGTGTGGATGCATCGAGCACTAAGCCCAAAAGAATAGGGCGTCGTCCCATTTATACCCTTTTCAATAGGGCGTCGTCCCATTTATACCCTTTTCAATAGGGCGTCGTCTCATTTAGACACTTTTATTGCACTGTGTACCTGCGGCGAATTTCTCTGATCCATTTATGGATCAGTTGCCACAATTATAAGCGCAAAGTGTGCCTGCGGCGAACCTTCTGATCCATATGTGGATCAGGTACCACGAACAAATAAATCCAAGACCAATTGCAGCGAAACCCCACCAAATTGTCGACTAAATGTCTAGCGGCACTTCACTATCCAGTGCACATTATCGCCCACACGCTCTAAAGTTTACACTGCTGCCAACGTGGTGCCACAGTTTTTAGACAAAGCTTGTTTATACTCCACAAAAAGTGTGGAGTATATAGCGTTTGTGCGCGAAACGCAGTAATTTGGACCGGATGGCGTTCGCGCGTAAAGCGGCCGATTTGCAAACGGTCTTTTGCGTTGGGTAGGCCTAGTGGGTGGGCAGCCTGTACGACAAATGGGGTCACGCTCCGGGACCACGTTGGCGGGAAATTCAAAAATTTAAATTTTCAAAGTACTGAAAAATGCATTAGGCAAGGTAGAACTCGAAAAAGTTGCATATAATGGTATATACTATCTTTTGATATGTTGTAGTACTCGATAGGGCCGAGGGTGGAAGAAATGAATTGGATCGCTGCGAGACCCATTTTGGCGCCAAATTTAAAAAATTCGCGATTCTTCTCTATTTTCCGACTTTGACGGTTTGCTGTGCGCGATAGGTAGCAGCTAGAGCCGCGAGACCGCTTTTGGTGCTCCTTCCCAGATGTCCTCTATCGAATGCGCCACGAACGGAGAAAATCGGTTGAGACACAAAAAAGTTATCTTGGTGGAACTTTTTTAACTTCGGGGTAAAAAATTGCGCTTTTCGCGTTTCGACGTCTGTAGCGCCCGAATGCGTTGCGGGATCATTCCAAATGTGGTTCTAAACGATTCTACGTTGAAATCTGGTCCAGAAAAGTGTTTTTGAAAAATTTTCAGAGCTACAGTAGCCCTGCCGCGTCCATTTGAATTTTGGGTGTCTGGTCGACTTTGGCAATATTATACTTGATTTCGGGGTTTTCGGGGGCGCTGATTACGAATTTGGCATTCGTTTATCGCTTAGATGATGTTTAAACGTACCTACGACGAAATCGCATGCTACCGTACCCCAACTGCAGAATTTCGTTTCTGCGAGTCCATAGGAAGTTAGGGGTGTTGTATATTGATTCTGGGGTATTCTGGGATGTAGATCACGAATTCGGCATTAGTTTTCCGATTGGGTGTGTCAGGAGGCCACAACAGCATAGGAGTCACCGTGCGTAGGAGTTCAAATTTGTGGAGTATACTGCGTCCCCCGGACGACTTGCCTGGTTGTGGAGTATAATAAAAGCGTCGTTTTTGACATTTGCTTATTTTAATTGCAAATGTCTCGAAATAGCGAAACTAGCAACAGAAACGGACAACGACGCGTTGCTCAGCGCATTCCACTCCATTGGACGGCACTAACCGTCATGTCTAGTTGATCCGTACACACAGACAGACGGACGGACGGACGGACGGACGGACGGACGGACGGACGGACGGACGGACGGACGGACGGACGGACGGACAGAGGAAAGAACAGACAAGAGCGTCCGTATATATGTCGTAGCTGGAAGTGCAATCCAGACGTAAGTGCAATTTTCGCTGGAAAACGGTCGATTGCACTTCCATCGGATGGAAGTGCAATCGCGCAGCGCGCGGCGTCCCCCCGCATCCCGCCGCTTGTTGATGCGACATCCTCCCCCCCCCCCCCCCCCTGCTGCACGCTGCGCCGACCACTCAACCCCCCGCCCCCCCCCCCCCCCACAAGCGCTCAATGGACCGCCGATGCTCCCGCTTTACACAGCGTCATTCTCAAAGAAAGAACTCGCCGATCATCGCAACACATCATCTAATTGAGCTAACCAATGCCAATTGAATTGAAACGGTGCACTGTTATAGTCTTTGTCGTTGTGCCATTCACTATGCTGAACTGAACGGCAAGCAGCCACTATGACAAAGTTGCATGTACTGTAGCTACAGTAACGAGGAGGAATACTTGTGGAAGAAGGTGTTAGGTTCTCGCGCCAAGGGTACTGAACTGATCCGTCCTGGCCTGGTCTGCGGGTAAAATTCCAATCGTGCACACCCGCCCCCCTCCGGCCCTCAAGTCGACAGTCCACGCTGTGTTACTGCTTCCTCCTGTTTTGATCACTTGTGCTTGTTATTCGTGAGCGACTGACAGTATACTACACAGGCGTGAATTCACACCTGCGGGTGTGTCTATTCCAGAGAGCGCGCATGAGACGGCGCGAGGCGGCGAGGGGGGTGGGAGGTGGGGCGGGGGGCGGGCGGGGGGCGGGCGGGGGGGGGGGGTTGGGGTGGTCGGCGCAGCGCGCAGCAAGGGGGGGGGGGGGGAGGATATCGCATCTAAACAAGCGGCGGGATGCAGGGAGACGCCGCGCGCTGCACGATTGCACTTCCATCCGATGGAAGTGCAATCGGCCGTTTTACTTAGAAAATTTAACTTACGTCTGGATTGCAATTCCAGCAGACGTAAGTGCAATTTTTGCTGGAAAGCGGCCGATTGCACTCCCATCGGTTGGAAGTGCAATCGCGCAGCGCGCTGCGTCCCCCCGCCTCCCGCCGCTTGTGTATACGCGAAAGCCCCCCCCCCCCCCCCCGGCCGCTGCGCAGTGCGCCGACCACCTGAGCCCCCCCCACCCCCTTCTTTCCCGCCGTCTCATGCGCATTCTCTGGAATGGGTGCAACCACAGGTGTGAAATCTCGCTCATTACACTCAGTCTAATCTCTCATGAATGACAATCACAAGCGATCAACAATAGTAGGTTGTCGCTACACACAGGAAAACCTTATCAGCACATTTCGTGCGACATTTGCGCAAAGACACTTTGCCCACTGCACTATTCGCGGCGTACGATGTCTCAGCTATCATGGCCTGCCCCTGCACTATGGTGATACTTTTGTCGGATACATCAAATGCGGCCTCTTCTCCTTTTGCAAAGTTGTTCTTGCAGGAATGGCGTCTGAATCGTCCGTGACGGGGCACAGTTTGAATTTCGCCCGCAGGCGACAACGCCATGACGGGTCAGTACCGTCGACTTGGCCGCGAGAACCTAAACACCTGCTTTCACAACAAGCACTCCTCCTCGTTAGCTGGCACACGAGACTTAGGCGCAGTGACCGTTTGCTCGCTCAGTTTAGCATAGTGAATGGCGCAAGTGACAAGCGACCGGCAAGGATTATAACACTGCAACGTCTCAATGGACAGTGCGCGCTGACTCAACAGATGATGTGGTGCGATGATCAGCGGCTTCTTTCTTTGAGGGCAAGGGAGGGGGGTATCTGGCGGGGGCACTCCTTAAATATAGGGGTCCCTGGGTTTGAGCGGTCCTACGTCAAATATGCGATGCGCCTCTGTAAAGGGCCCCAATGAATAAAAGGCATATCGACGAACACAGTCGATCCGAGGCCAAAATCCAATTTGCACCGAAATATCACAACTCAGCAAATTGTCGCTGAAATGCGTTTCTTTTGTAATGCAAGTGTTCTGCATGCCGGGCAGCGCAAACCGAATCGATTACAGTAAGTAACAGTGTTGTTTATAAGTTTGAACGTCAGAGTACAGCACTTACAGTACAGTACCTAACAGAACGATTACAGTGCCTCACAGTGTTGCCTTTGAATTTGAACGCCAGAGTACAGTTTCCGTGCGTAACTGAAAGTTTGAATTTGAAACTTCGGCATTCTACTGCAGCAACAACACATCGCTTGACATTTGACAAGTTTTTTTATCTAGCAAACAATTAGCAAAGAATGCTTCTTCGAGAAACTTGTGTTTCTTGTGGTTAATCTTTGGGCAATCTCATCAGTTTTAGCGTTTGCTCCAGCTGTAATTCTGTTACAGTAGCGTATGCGTTGCTGAGTGTTGGAGTGCTGTCACTACCGCTACTTTAGGCAGAACTTCATTCCGAAATTGCTCGAGCTGAGTTATTCTTTTTCATTCTGCTAGTTTGCTCGTTTATTCTGCTGTGCTGTGTAGCTTGTAGCATGGATCCGCAATGGTACCATCTTCATGAGACTTCTGGGGGATCTGCTTCGGGGGTTTTGAGTTCTAGTAGGTACCTAAGATAGCTTGCCGTCGGGTTGTAAGAAGTTCTACAGCATGCGCTACGCATGAATGGTACGATCTCTTTAAAGTGTTTGTAGCTGCAGCTCGGCCGTTGCTGCTTTCGTTTGCGCACTTCACTTCTTGTCTCATCTCTCACTCTCTCCCTTTGTCACCTTGTCTCAAATTGCGTACGAAATCAAACCTCCTACATGCAGAACACTTCCGGAACAAAATAAAACGCCTTTCAGCGACAATTTGCTGAGTTGTGATATTTCGGTGTAAATTGGATTGTGGCCTCGGATCGACGTGCAGTGTTCGCCGATATGCCTTCTATCCATTGGGGCCCTTTACAGAGGCGTATATTTGACGTAGGGCCGCTTAAACTCAGGGACCCCTATATTTAAGGGGTGCTCTGCCGGGAACGGGGGTGGAGGTGTGTCGGGTGGTCGGCGCAGCGCGGGGGTGCCTTTCTCGTCTACACAAACGGAGGGAGGCAGGGGGGGGGGGGGACGCCACGCGATGCGCGATTACACTTCCAATCGATGGAAGTGCAATCGGCCGTTTTCCAGCGAAAATTGCACTTATGTCAGGATTACACTTCCAGCTACGATATATATACTCGCCGCCCTGGGGGCGGCGAAAAAATACGCATTACCGAAACCGACATCGTTGACATTTTAGCACTAGCATTGCTTTAACTCACTTACCTTGCGCCCTAGAAACTCGATCTTGAGTTCATTGGGTCTCGACTAACTGATCATTTCCTTTTATCACTGGTCATTAGTGATCATTAGTCAGAACACAAACTCAACTTTTTAATACCGGAGCTTGTTGTGCACCATATCAGAATTTCTGTGGTCCGTGCATCCACCCACTAATGATGGCAATTTTCAAAATTTGGAAACTGGGTATGTAAAGGTAAGTATACCCAGTTTCCGATAAAACTGGGTAAGTAGAAGTAAAGTTACCCAGCTTTTACCCAGTTTTTAAAACTGGGGTAAAGCTGAGTACCCAGTTATTCTTAGCGATTTCTGGGTAAGTAAAACTGCGAACGGCGAATTTTGGCAATTTCAAAACTGGGTAAGTAAAACTGGGCATACCCAGTTAAAACAAACAGGGTAGAACTGGATAAGTACCTACCCAGTTTCGAGTTGTCATCACTACCACCCACCTTCTCCCTCCATCAGCCGATTGGTGCCAACACGTGTACATAAACCTCTATGTTCAGTGGTGGTGCTGGTGTCTCGCCGCCTTTCTTCGATCTAGGCCGTCAAACAAGGCAAGGCACTTAGCATAGTCGAACGATTCAAAAGAAGCAGAAGCGCCGAATTAGCCTAAAAGCAAAGCACCTTGCGTGTGATGCTCGTTTTTTCGCCGCGCCTCAGCGCGGCGAGGTGTATATATACGGATGACAATGTGTGTCTGTGTGTCCGTGGCACCGAAGTAAAACATGTGACATATGTGGTCAAGTAAAGTCAAGGTCGCTGAGTATGGATCCAATGTCCGTTTCTGTTGCTAATTTCGCATTTTCGAGATATTTACAATTAAAATATGAAAATGTCGAAAATCGACTTTTTCGCCTGATGAGCTAGCGGCGAAATTTCTTCAGAAATGGAAAGAGCATAGGCCGTGGACAATTCGTAGCA
The DNA here is from genome assembly GCA_030248115.1 of Linhomoeus sp. GSCO2_2. NCBI lineage: Eukaryota > Metazoa > Nematoda > Chromadorea > Monhysterida > Linhomoeidae > Linhomoeus > Linhomoeus sp. GSCO2_2. Next base: position 17,153 of record JASAMZ010001442.1, on the reverse strand, counting down.
CAAAAGAAATTTTTTTCAAATGTGGAATTTCATAGAAATACGCAATTGTTTGTCGAAATTTCATAAACTGACAAAAATAGAATGTCATTTATTGACGAATGTGAATGCAGAAACTGAAAGGTCGTAAGCCAATAAGAATTTGTGATATAGTTTTTCAGTTTTGAAATATTGCAATTTAGAGATATTTACAATTAAAATATAAAAATGTCGAAAATCGACTTTATCGCCTGGTGGACTAGCGGCGAAATTTCTTCAGAAATGGAAAGAGCATAGACCGCGGATAATTTGTAACACAAACAGAATTGTTTGCAATTGTGGAATTTCATAGAAATGCGCCACAATTTGCCAAAATTCTACAAATTGACAAAAGCGTCATAACGCAGAAATACGTACACCAAACGAAATTCCTGGTAGAGAACGACTGCACCAAACAGTTGGCAAGTATTTTTGTTCGATGTGGTGTATTCCCACAAGTATAAAACTTCAGATGAACGGCGTCGTATCATGCCGATACCATATAGCGAACGCGGCGATATCACTGAGCTTTAGATCAGTTGTACAGACAACCGTATCGTGGTAATAGCTGCATTTGAATTGTGGTACGCGTTTTCAAGATACCTTCTCTAGATACGGCTAATTATGCGAATGAAATTCACTATACTGTTCACCAAGATTTGACAGACACAAAGTATAGGTTGAACTTTTTACACACACAGCTTGTTGATTCTGAACGTTAGATCGGCATCCGATGCCACACCAGATTTCTTCGCCCGGCCTCAGCCGGGCGACACCCTACGAGAGCTCGGCGTGCGTGCGTACGTGCGTCCGTACGTACGTACGTACGTACGTACGTCTGTAACGCTCTCAGATCTCGGCGTTGGAAAGTCGTAGAGCGGAGATCTACGGATAGGTCTCGACTCACTGATCATTCAGCTAGGAGGTTTCAAAATTCAAAAAGTTTGAATTGTGCGCGCTACAGTACCCCGAAGGTCAAAGCGCAAAACGGCTCTAGCGCGCTCGTCTTACGTCGTAGAGCGGCAATCGACACGTCAGGTGAAAGCTCTCGACGCGTTCTTTCATGTGACTGCACAAGTTCTTTCAATTACGCAAACACACACCGCCAAAAACGCCATTCTCGACATTTTGACGCTAAAATCGTTCTAACTCGCTCAACTTGCGTCGTAGAGAGACAATCTCGAGGTCTGTGGATAGCTCTCGACTCGCTGATCATTTGTTCTCCCATTGGTCAAAACTCAAAAATTTGAATTTCGGGAGTTACAGTAACCCGAAGGTTTAAAACGCAAAACGGCTCTAGCTCATCTGTCTTGTGCCGTAGAGAGGTGATCTTGAGCACCTTGGATAGCTCTCGACTCATTGATTATTTGCTCTCTCATTGGTCGAAACTCAAATTTTGAATATCGCGAGTTACAGTAACCCAAAGGTCCGAAAACGCAAAACGGCTCTAACTCGCTCGTCTTACGTCGTAGAGCGGCGATCGACACGTCAGGTGAAAGCTCTCGACGTGTTCTTTTATGCGGCAGCTCATTCTCGAGATTCGAACACTAAAATCGCTTTAACTCGCTCAATTTGTGTCGTAGAGAGACGATCTCGAGCTCAGTGGATAGCTCACGACTCCCGGATTATTTGCGAAACTTGAAAATGTGAATTTCGTGAGTTACAGTAACCCGAAGGTGCAAAAGCACAAAACGGTTCTAACTTGCTCGTGTTACGTCATAGAGCGGCAATCGACACGTCAATTTTAAGCTCTCGGCGTGCTCTTTCATTTGTCAGCAAACATTTTGTAATTCACTAAAACACGCATCACAGAAACAATAGTTTTGAGTTTTACTGTGGAACTTTCTGAATTGCTCATGTTGCGATTAGAGCGACACTCCGCACGTCATTCCAAGGCTCGCTACGTACTACACGCGCCAAGAAAAACAAGCTTAGAGTAAAAACTGGGTACCCGATGATGGTTGATTGGCATTGTATAGTGTGTCGTGCATTTGAGGAGTATATTCCATAGAGTGTCAGAATAGTAAGTTGAGCATTTCTTCGGAAAGTATCGCCGCAGTTACCTCGAGTTTCCAGAGAAAGTTTGTGCCATTGTTGGGCAATCGATGCCTGTAAGGCGCATTGGTGGGTACTGATCCATAAATGGATCAGGAATATTCGCCGCAGGTTCACTTTGGAATAAAGAGGGTCTAAATGGGACGACGCCCTTTTCTTTTGGGTCACAAATGCGGACGGTTACGCTACCGTTGCTGTAGATTGCAGAACCGCACAGTGAGCAGAACTGCCGCGTTTCGTCTTTGATTAAATAGGTGACAAAAACATACGTTGCCGGTCACATCCATGGAAAAATATTGCTAAGTTTTAGCAATTTGAAATTGCCGAAATCTGCCATGTTTGAAAATATTCCTAATTTCGTAAATTCTAAAATCTGAAATTGCTGTTTAATTACTTGACATACTACCCCCGATTCATCCACGCAAAGATATTTTGAATTTTAAGTTGTTTGAAATTGTCAAAATTTGGCAATTTTGAGAAAACCCTTGAAAGTGTTCCTAAATTCGTTAATTATAAAATATCGAACTATTTGCTAAATAGTTAGCAGACTATGCCCGACACAACCATGCAAAGACATTCTGAAATTTAGCCTATTCGAAATTGTCGAAATTTCGGAATTTTAGCAATACCCTTGAAAATATACCTAATTTCGTTAATTAGAAAATCTGAAACTATTTGCTAAATACTTGGCTGACTATGCTCGATACATCCGTGCAAAGAAGTTTTGAAATTTAAGCTGTTTGAATTTGTCGAAATTTGGGAATTTTGACAAAACCATTAAAAATAACCCTAATTTCGTTAATTATAAAATCTCAAACTATTTGATAAATACTTGGTAGACTATGCTCGATACATCCGTGCAAAGAAGTTTTGAAATTTAAGCTGTTTGAATTTGTCGAAATCTGGGAATTTTGACAAAACCCTTGAAAATATCCCTAATTTCGTTAATTATAAAATCAGAAACTATTTGCTAAATACTTGACAGACTATGCTCGATACATCCGCGCAAAGAAGTTTTAAAATTCAAGCTGTTTGAAATTATCAAAATTTGGGAATTTTGACAAAAACCTTGAAAATACCCCTAATTTCGTGAATTCGAAAATCCGAAACTATGTCACAAATTCATCGCGTCTTGTGCCCTTTCCATTTCAGCAAAGACTTTGCCGATATGACTTGTAAATAAAAGTGTCATTTTTGACATTTTTGCATTTTAATTGTAAATATCTCAAAATAGGGAAATTAGCAACAGAAACGGACAACGGCACGTTACTCAGCGCATTCGACTCCATTGGGTGTCACTAACCGTCATGCCTAGTTATTCCGCACCCACACACACACACACACACACACACGCACGCACGCACGCACGCACGCACGCACGCACGCACGCACGCACGCACGCACGCACGCACGCACGCACGCACGCACGCACGCACGCACGCACGCACGCACGCACGCACGCACGCACGCACGCACGCACGCACGCACGCACGCACGCACGCACGCACGCACGCACGCACGCACGCACGCACGCACGCACGCACGCACGCACGCACGCACGCACGCACGCACGCACGCACGCACGCACGCACGCACGCACGCACGCACGCACGCACGCACGCACGCACGCACGCACGCACGCACGCACGCACGCACGCACGCACGCACGCACGCACGCACGCACGCACGCACGCACGCACGCACGCCCGAGTACTCTTGCCAAAGACGATCGATGGCGGCGCTGAATACATATCCGGATCCAGGATTTTTCGGCGAGTCCAATGCAACAAGAATCAGCGCGATCGGTCCACTCTAGCTCGAGATAAAATTAGAAACACCCACTGCCTATCCTTCAGCATTGAACCCGTTTTGGAGAATGTTCAACTTTGAGAATGGGTTCAAGTGTCTTTGTGAATTTGAAAGCGTTACGAATTCGGGCGAAGGTTCTAAAAGCCCAAGCGCTATTTCGATCGGAAGTCCATTTTCCTGCCCATCGGAAAACACTTTCGGACGAAATGGCAGCGATGACAACTGTTGCTCACACAAATTGGAGACGCTCTGACAAGCGGAGCGGGGCACTTTGTGCGTCCACTCCCCTCTCTCCGTCCTGCTGATGGCATAATAATCAATGTCACTTGAAGCCACCTGAAACAAAATCAATCGGCAAAAAGCTAACGGGCCTCTTCTGGACAGAACAAGCTCTTAACAAGCTCCGGTATTAAAAAGTTGAGTTTGTATTCTGACTGACATTGCAAAGAGTTGCGTTCTTTCTGCAGAGAGTGCGAGAGTTCATCGCCCGCATGCTCCGCTTCATGAGCCCCCGCTTCGCAAGAGGGTATTGCATTAGCAATATTGATTTCGCCCGCGATTTGGCTTTTAGAGCAAGAACATCCCTCTTTCAAGCAACGCTTTTAAAAAAGTGACAAAAACTTGTAAAAGTTTTGGCAAACAATTGACAGAGCACAAAAGAGCACACTACGAGCAATCAAACCGTGTCGCACTTCTGCATGTAGCAAAGAGCGATCTTAGCGTTAAAATCGCGAGAATGGCGTTTTATGCGGTTCGTGTTTGCGTAATTAAACAAAATTGTGTAGCCGCATGAAAGAACACGTCGAGAGCTTTCACCTGGCGTGTCGATTGCCACTCTATGACGTAAGACGAGCGAGTTAGAGCCGTTTGTGCTTTTGCACCTTCGAGTTACTGTAACTCTCAAAATTCCAACCTTTGAATTTCCACAAACGAGAGAACAAACGATCAGTGAGTCGGGAGCTGTCCAAAAAGCTCGAGATCGTCTCTCTACGACGCAAGTTGAGCGAGTTAGAGCGATCTAAGCGTCAAAATCCCGATAATGGCGTTTCAGCGGTGCGTGTTTGCGTAATTGAACAAAGTTTTGCAGCCGCGTGAAAGAGCACGTCTAGAGCTTTCACCTGGCGTGTCGATTGCCGCTCTACGATGTAAGAGGAGCTAGTTGGAGCCGTTTTGTGCTTTTGCACCTTCGAGTTACTGTAACTCGCAAAATTCAAACTTTTGAATTTCGACCGATTGGAGAACAAATGATCAGTGAGTCGGGAGCTATCCAAAAAGCTTGAGATCGTCTCTCTACGACGCCAGTTGAGCGAGTTAGAGCGATCTTAGTGTCAAAATCCCGAGAATGGCGTTTTCAGCGGTGCATGTTTGCGTAATTTAGAACATTTTTACTGCCGCGTGAATGGGCGCGTCGAGAGCTTTCATCTGACGTGTCGATTGCCACTCTACGACGTAAGACGAGTGAGTTAGAGCCGTTTTGCGTTTTCGACCTTCAGGTTACTGTAAATCGCGAAATTCAAATTTTTGAGTCTCGACACCGGTTATGACTAATGATCAGTGAGTCGAGACCTATCCGTAGAGCCCAAGATCGTCTCTCTACGACTTTCCAACGCCGAGATCTGAGAGCGTGACGCACGGACGCACGCACGCACGCACGCACGCCGAGCTCTCGTATGGTGTCGCCCGCCTGAGGGCGGGCGAAAAAAGCGGAGTGGTTTTGAGCTTTGAATTTTTACTGAGATTGTAGCAAGGCCCTTTCCGGTTTCGTGCAGCGTCTTTGACTCTCCTCGCGACTACACTTTTTGGAGTGGTCTTGCTACGCAACATTGGTATCGCTCGGGTTTAATTCTTTACACCGAGAAAATCATCTTTTCAGACTAAATTAAAAAAAAAGACACTGGAATCTAACGCAAAACTACAGGTTATAGTGGTTTGTGTAAGATGGCCTTTGCGGCACAGAAACAAAGGGTTGAGGAAACAAACGTTGAGGGCCCGAAACCGGCCGGAATCAAGTCCCTGTTGTTTCTGTGCCGCAAAGGCCATCTTACACAAACCACTATGAATTCAAACGGCACATCTTCCCAATCTGGATTACTCCAACTACAGGTTAATTGTGAGCATGATTTGATGTTGGCTTGCAGTGAGCTCTTCAGCGATGTCAAGACCGCCGCTTTTCAACGCACGAGTGCCAAGATATAACAAACCAAAGTCTGCAGTTTTCATCGCGTTTTGGTTACTGTAGCCCTCTCATTGACCTTTTGAAACTTTTTGTTGTTGGATTCTTGCTCAAGAGGTCGAGCGCTTTATTTTGATATGCGATTCGACTAGGTTCGATGATGTTTTGACTTTTCGCGGACATTACTTCGGAATGCTGTAGCGCGCAATTTTTAAAACTTGTTATTATTTCGACGTCACAGTTCGCGAGAGTAGTCCGACGGCTACCCGTCGATGTGTCGAACTCAACCCAGCGACGTCAGACAAGCGAGTTATTAAGCCCGAAGCAAGCGTGTCGTTTCCAGTTTTCGACGCGTTTTGGTTACTGTAGCTCTCTGTTTGAACTATTAAAATTTTTTGTTATCGGATTCGTGCTCAGGAGCTCGAGCGCTTCACTTTGATATGCGATTTGACTAGCTTCGGTCAACGTTTGTCTTAAAAGGGACCTCACTTTGGGATACTGTAGCGCGCGAGTCTGAAAACTTATTTCAGTTTTGAACACTCAGATGGCGAGACGAGTCCGCAGGCTACCCGGCGGTGTCTCAAACTCCATCCTACGACGTCGGACGAGCGAGTTATTAAGACCGAAGCGAGCGTGATGTACGCACGTACGTACGCACATATGTACGCACGTACGCACGCACGCACGTCGAGCTCTTGATAGGGTTCGCTCGGCTGAGGCCGAGCGAAAAAAGCTGAGATACCCAACTTCAAGAAGCGAGAATGTCAGGAAATCTTCTGTTTGGTGCGATTGTCGTCGCCATTTGCTTCGTCGCTGACGCCACCAACAACAGCAGCGGTGGCGCTGTTGACGACTCCGCTGCCTACCTTAAGGTATGTGTACAGCGCTTTCACACACCCAGGGCCTATAGGCTCACTGCATCGTCGAATCGGACCATCGGACTCTAAAATGTCGTCCCCGTGAGCGCATTCGACTGTCGCAGGAGCTGGCCGACCTGGCGGCCGTGGACGTCTCCATGGGTCGCTATGGCGAGAGCAAGATAATGTACATGAAGGCGGCCGCCGTGGTCAACGTCAGTCGCGAGCGGGGAAGCGGCTTCAGGAACGACACCAGTGCCACTATGACCCTGGTGCTGGCCGGCAGCAGCTGTCTCAAGACCCGCTACCCCTCCGCCACCACGCCGGGCTCAAACGACACCGCGCCCACCCCGAAGGGCCTCGGCGACGACGGCGCCGACGACTACAACTTCACCGCGCGCACCAAGCCGCCGCCGCAGAACACCACCGTGTGCGTATTTTGCAGTTTTACCTGGGTCGAGCTTTGTCCTGTCGTCTCGCTGTGTGTTTTTGATCGGTTCTTGGAGGTTGTACACGGATGTACGTTGTGTATGGCTGCTGGCAGAGTTGCTTGTTCAAATTATACATACTCCACCATACATACATACATACATACTCCACCATACATACTTCACCTACATACTTGAGTGCGGGTTGTTGGTGCTCGGCTGCACTCTGCCTGGTTGTCCCTGTGCTGTTCAGCTACCAAGAGATGACTCCTTACGAAATGAAATCGGGTGGGGCAGCGCTGTGCGGCTTGGATGCCTCTCCCATGGAGTGCCTCGTCAATGTGGAAGTCGAGCCCGGCCACTACCTTGCCTTTCACGGCATTCAATGCAGCGATGAGAGTGAGGAGAGTCCCATCTGTTGGCCGTCTCTCTGACAGCCCTTATAGACTGCGTGTGTGCATATTGTTGAATGACTCAAATTCACTGAGGCGGTTGTAGTTTCGCCGGACAGAAGCAGCTACTGCTCCCGCTATGCCAGCAAACGCCCTGTCGCCCGAGATCTGGACGCCTACTTGCTGGTGGGTGGGGGGTTGGATCTTTGTGATCGTTGAGAGAAAGAACTGTGACTGCGCCGCAAGAGGACTCGGCAGTGAGAGAGAGAGAGGAGTCACTTCAGGACAAGGCGATCGCTGGCGTGGCGGCGAAGAACACCGACCTCGCCTACTGGCAGCGCCCTTACGTTCTCATGGAGATCCTCAAGGTGGAGACGCGACGCGCGCACAACGCCCTCTACTACGAATTCGCCGCCGCCATGGCCTCCAGCTCTTGCCACCAGGTGATTGGTTGGGAAGGGAAGGGTGGGGGAAGATCAATCCATCCATTCTCAGGGCGACATGAACCCGGCCTGTCCCATCGAGCCGTTGAGTCGCAGGCTGTGCTTCTACGTCGTCGAGGAGACTCCGCCCTGCTACCAGTTCGCCAACGACACGCTGGCCAGCTTCAGCTGCCCCATCGTCTACTAGCCGAGAGGGAGGAAGACGCCTACACTTCCGCTTCCACAGAGCACAAACAAGCACAGCACCTATTAATTAACCTATTAACCTACATATAAGGGGCACTGATACACTCGTCGTCATGGACAATGTCTAACCGTAATAAACGACGCTGCGACGCAAAAGACGAAAGCAAACACATCTCTGCGGATACATTTAATTCACTCCCTGTCCCTTCTATGCTACATGTCACTCCACATGCTACATGTCACTCCACATACCTCAAAATGGCCTACTCAACGTGTCAGGTCCAAATTTGGATACAGCGTACCGCAGGGTGTTTCTGACAAACTCCAATTGTGGACCTGATACATTGAGTCAGGCTCGAGAACGGCCGCCACAAAGTTAGGAGTCTCATTTTCTCTTACGCGCCCTGTATTCAAATTTTCTTCCTACAGTACCTTCTCCTATGATGTAATCAATCAAGGAATGCGTATTCTTTACGTCCAAGTTACGCATATAGAGCCAGGAGCATGCTTCTCCTTCTCCAAAGCGGATTCTGGACGGCGCCGCGTCCACAATCCGCATTATGCGGAAACTAGACGCGTCGCCGTCCAGAAGCCGCATATGCGGAAACTGGACGCGTCGCCGTCCAGAAGCCGCATATCCGGATTCTGGACGAATGCGGATTCTGGACGTCACATATATATGTCGTAGGGCTATCTGCAACCCAGGGCTATCCGCAACCATAGTACTACGAGAACGCAGTCGTCAATAGCCCTAGGGCTATCGACGACCGCGCGCTTTACCCGTCTTACATCAGATAAGGGCGCTCCTTCCAGGCCCGTTAACCCTTCTGTCATAAGCTGGCTTCGACACACCCATGTTCACTATAGGTACATAAGTCCCGGAGCACAAAGCAGTGGAAGGTCACAAAGACAATCTGCTTTGCGATCTCAATAGGCGAGCCTATACTTCAACTGTGTTGCTTCCAGGGGGGTTGCTTCGCCAGAGTGCAGCGTTGGTTGAAGGCATTTGCGTAAAATTCGGTAGTCAAAATCGCACTACAGGCGGCGAAATTTACGCTGATGACTGTGCAAGGAGCCTCTGAACCTGACGCCGAATCATTCAGGTTCAGAAGCTCCTTGCGCAGTCATCAGCGCAAATTTGGCCGCCTGCAGTGCGACTCTTTGATTAGCCCAATTTTATGCAAATGCTTTCAACCAACGCTGCACTCTGGGGAAGCAACCACCCCTGTAAGCAACACAGTTGAAATGTAGGCTCGCCTATTGAGACCGCAAAGTAGATTGTCTTTGCAGCCTTCCACTGCTTTGTGCGCCAGAAGGGTTAACGGGTCTGGAAGGAGCGCCCTTATCTGATGTAAGACGGGTAAAGCGCGCGGTCGTCGATAGCCCTAGGGCTATTGACGACTGCGTTCTCGTAGTACTATGGTTGCGGATAGCCCTGGGTTGCAGATAGCCCTACGACATATACACCTCGCCGCGCTGAGGCGCGGCGAACAAGCTGTGTGTGTAAAAAGTTCAACCTGTACTTTGTGTCTGTCAAATCTTGGTGAAGAGTATAGTGAGTTTCATTCGCATAATTAGCCGTATCTAGAGAAGGTATCTTGAAAACGTGTACCACTATTAAAATGGAGCTATTACCACGATACGGTTGTCTGTACAACTGATCTAAAGCTCAGTGATATCGCCGCGTTCGCTATATGGTATCGGCATGATACGACGCCGTTGATCTGAAGTTTTATACCTGTGGGAATACGGCACATCGAACAAAAAACTTGCCAACTTTTTGGTACAGTCGTTCTCTTCCAGGAATTTCGTTTGGTTGCGTATTTCGCGTTATGACGCTTTTGTCAATTTATAGAATTTTGGCAAATTGTGGCGTATTTCTATACAATTCCACAATTGCAAACAATTTTGTTTGTGTTACAAATTATCTGCGGTCTATGCTCTTTCCATTTTGAAGAAATTTCGCCGCTAGTCCATCAGGCGACAGAGTCGATTTTCGACATTTTTACATTTTAATTGTAAATATCTCTAAATTGCAATATTTCAAAACTGTAGAACCATGTCACAAATGCTTATTAGCTTACGACCTTTCAATTTCTGCATTTACATTCGTCAATAAATGACGTTCTATTTTTGTCAATTTATGAAATTTTGACAAATAAATGCGTATTTCTATGAAATTCCACGTTTGAAAAAAATTTCTTTTGTGTTACAAATTGTCCACGTCCTATGCTCTTTCCACTTCTGAAGAAATTTCGCCGCTAGCTCATCAAGCGAAAGAGACGATTTTCGACATTTTCATATTCTGATTGAAAATATCTCGAAATTGCAATTTTTTCGCCCGGCCTCAGCCGGGCGACACCCTAGGAGAGCTCGGCGTGCGTGCGTGCGTACGTACGTACGTACGTGCGTGCGTGCGTGCGTAACGCTCTCGGATCTCGGCGTTGGAAAGACGTAGAGAAACGATCTTGGGCTCTACGAATAGGTCTCGACTCACTGATCATTCCGCTAAGAGAAGTCGAGATTCAAAAGTTTGAATTGCGCGCGTTACAGTACCCGAAGGTCAAAACGCAAAACGGCTCTAGCTCGCTCGTGTTACGTCGTAGAGCGGCAATCGACACGTCAGGTGAAAGCTCTCGACGCGTTCTTTCGTATGACTGCAAAAGTTATTTCAATTACGCAAACACGCACCGCCGAAAACGCCAGTCTCGACATTTTGACGCTAAAATCGGTCTAACTCGCTCAACTTGCGTCGTAGAGAGACAATCTCGAGGTCAGTGGATAGCTCTCGACTCGCTGATCATTTGTTCTCCCATTGGTCGAAACTCAAAAATTTGAATTTCGCGTGTTACAGTAACCCGAAGGTTTAAATTGCAAAACGGCTCTAACTCGTCTGTCTTGCGTCGTAGAGAGGTGATCTTAAGCACCTCGGATAGCTCTGGGCTCATTGATCATTTGTTCTGCCATTGGTCAAAACTCAAAGTTTGAATTTCGCGAGTTACAGTAACCCAAATGTCCGAAAACGCAAAACGGCTCTAACTCGCTCGTCTTACGTCGTAGAGCGGCGATCGACACGTCAGGTGAAAGCTCTCGACGTGTTCTTTCATGCGGCAGCAACAATTTTTAACATTACGCAAACACGCACCACGGAACACGCCATTCTCGAGATTTGAACACTAAAATCGCTCTAACTCGCTTGATTTGCGTCGTAGAGAGACGATCTCGAGCTCAGTGGATAGCTCACGACTCACGGATTATTTGCGAAACTTGAAAATTTGAATTGCATGAGTTACAGTAACCCGAAGGTGCAAAAGCACAAAACGGTTCTAACTTGCTCGTGTTACGTCATAGAGCGGCAATCGACACGTCAATTTTATGCTCTTTGGACTTTGGATAGCTCTCGACTCACTGAACATTTGTTCTCCCATTGGTCGAAACTCAAAGTTTGAATTTCTCGAGTTACAGTACAGTAACCCAAAGGTCCGAAAACGCAAAACGGCTCTAACTCGCTCGTCTTACGTCGTAGAGCGGCGATCGACACGTCAATTTTAAGCTCTCGGAGAGCTCTTTTATGTGTCAGCAAGCATTTTGTAATTGACACGCACCACAGAAACAATAGTTTTGAGTTTTACTCTGGAACTTTCTGAATTGCTCATGTTGCGATTAGAGCGGCACTCGGCACGTCATTCCAAGGCTCGCTACGTACTACATGCGCCAAGAAAAATAAACTTCGTTTTGCTCCATGGACAGAAGTCGACACGGCTTGATTGCTCATAGTGCGTTCTTTTGTGCGCT
>JASAMZ010001442.1:0-2500 GCA_030248115.1 Linhomoeus sp. GSCO2_2 | reverse complement strand
TGAAATTGCCGAAATCTCCCATGTTTAAAAAACCTTGAAAATATCCCTAATTTCGTGAATTCTAAAATCTGAAACTGCTGTATAATTACTTGACATACTACGCCCGATTGATCCACGCAAAGATATTTTGAACTTTAAGTTGTTTGAAATTGTCGAAATTGGGCAATTTTGAGAAAAACCTTAAAAATATCCCTAAATTTGTTAATTATAAAATATAGAACTATTTGCTAAATAGTTGGCTGACTATGCTCGATACATCCGTGCAAAGAAGTGTTGAAATTTAAGCTGTTTGAATTTGTCAAAATTTGGAAATTTTGACAAAACCATTAAAAATAACCCTAATTTTGTTAATTATAAAATCTGAAACTATTTGGTAAATACTTGGCTGACTATGCTCGATACATCCGTGCAAAGAAGTTTTGAAATTGAAGCTGTTTGAATTTGTCGAAATTTGAGAAATTTGACAAAACCCTTGAAAATATCCCTAATTTCGTTAATTATAAAATCTGAAACTATTTGGTAAATACTTGGCTGACTATGCTCGATACATCCGTGCAAAGAAGTTTTGAAATTTAAGCTGTTTGAATTTGTCGAAATTTGAGAATTTTGACAAAACCCTTGAAAATATCCCTAATTCTGTTAATTATAAAATCTGAAACTATTTGATAAATACTTGGCAGACTATGCTCGATACATCCGTGCAAAGAAGTTTTGAAATTTAAGCTGCTTGAATTTGTTGAAATTTGGGAATTTTGACAAAACCCTTGAAAATATCCCTAATTTCGTTAATTATAAAACCTGAAACAATTTGATGAATACTTGGCAGACTATGCTCGACACATCCGTGAAAGGAAAGTTTGAAATTTAAGCTGTTTGAAATTGTCGAAATTTGGGAATTTTGACAAAAACCTTAAAAATATCCCTAATTTCGTTAATTATATTCGCTGAAACTATTTGCTAAATACTTGGCAGACTAAACTCGGCACATCCGTGCAAAGAAGTTTTGAAAATTTAAGCTGTTTGAAATTGTCGAAATTTGAAAATTTTGACAAAAACCTTGAAAATATCCCTAATTTCGTAAATTCCAAAATCCGAAACTATGTCACAAATCCATCGCGTAGTATGCCCTTTCCATTTCAGCAAAAACTTTGCCGATACGACTTGTAAATAAAAGTGTCATTTTTGACATTTTCGTATTTTAATTGTAAATATCTCGAAATAGCGAAATTAGCAACAGAAAGGACAACGGCACGTTACTCAGCGCATTCGACTCCATTGGGTGGCACTAACCGTCATGTCTAGTTGTTTGACACAGACACACACACACACACACACACACACAAACGAACGGACAATAGCGTCCGTATATATACTCGCCGCGCTGGGGCGCATAAGTCGATTTTCAGGCGCAAAAGTCGATTTTCGACATTTTCGAATTTTAATTGCGAATATCTCGAAAATGCGAAATTAGCAACAGGAACGGACACTGGATCCGTACTCAGCGACCCTGACTCTACTTGACCACATACGTCGTATATCTTACTTCGGTGGCACGGACGGACACACACACACACACACACACACGCACACACATTGTCATCCGTATATATGTGACGTCCAGAATCCGCATTCGTCCAGAATCCGCACATGCGGCTTCTGGACAGCGACGCGTCCAGTTTCCGCATAATGCGGATTGTGGACGCGGCGCCGTCCAGAATCCGCTTTGGAGAAGGAGAAGCATGCTCCTGGCTCTATATGCGTAACTTGGACGTAAAGAATACGCATTCCTTGATTGATTACAATGTTGTTGTCTTTGAAAGTGTGATTTTCCTTTGAAATTAGGCTATGCTTAGGCTCGCCCTGCGCCCACAGTCCACAAGAGTCAGTCGGCGTCGCAGTCTGGCGGGTCGAAGCTTAGGCTTAACGCGACCGGTGACCGACTTCGGGGCGCGCGGAGCGCGCCCTGAAGTTGGTGGTCGCGCTAAGCCTCAGCTGAGACCCGCCAGGCGCGACGCCGGCCGAGTTTTAGTGCAAACTGTAAGTGGGGTGAGCACTCCTCCATCTACTTTACCCCCTGCTCAGGCCTGCTGTGCGCCTCCGTCATGATGGCAAAGAAATGCTGATTCTGGACGTCCAGATCACGCATGGTGCGGTGATGCATGCCTCTTCTTTCCCATACGTATTCTGGACGCCGTGTCGTCCAGAAACGGCATTATGCGGAAACTGGACGCCGACGCGTCCAGAATCCGCATTATGCGGCTTCTGGACGAATGCGGAAAGTGGACGTAACATATATACACCTCGCCGCGCTGAGGCGCGGCAAAAAAACAAAGTCTTTGTCCTATGAAGCACGTGCTAGAGACCCAAATTTGTGCCAATGTAGGGTCATATCTCGAAAACTACTTCACCTAGGATGTTGCTGCAACTTGCGTTAGACTACGTCTCGAAAGCACAAAAGTCAGCAAAATCAGTTGAGATCGCAACAAGCTGTTTTAAAAAA